>CAVMKG010000849.1:32500-39096 GCA_963682025.1 Cordilura impudica | reverse complement strand
TTTTAACTTTTATTTTTTAATTTTTAATTTTTATTTTTTAATTTTTAATTTTTAATTTTTAATTTTTTAATTTTTAATTTTTATTTTAATTTTTATTTTTAATTTTTAGTTTTTAATTTTTAATTTTTAATTTTTAATTTTTAATTTTAAATTTTTATTTTTTAATTTTTAATTTTTAATTTTGAAATTTTAATTTTTAATTTTTAGTTTTTAAGTATTGTTTTTTAATTTTTTATTTGTAATTTTTAATTTTAGATTTAAAATTTTTAATTTTGTATATTGAATTTTGAATTTTTAATTTTTAGTTTTTTATTTTTAAATTTTAATTTTTTAATTTTAATTTTTAATTTTTAATTTCTAATTTTTAATTTTTAGTTTTTAATTTTTAATTTTTAATTTTTAATTTTTAATTTTTAATTTTTAATTTTTAATTTTTAATTTTTAATTTTTAATTTTTAATTTTTAATTTTTAATTTTTAATTTTTAATTTTTAATTTTTAATTTTTAATTTTTAATTTTTAATTTTTAATTTTTAATTTTTAATTTTTATTTTTAATTTTTAATTTTTAATTTTTAATTTTAATTTTTAATTTTTAATTTTTAATTTTTAATTTTTAATTTTTAATTTTTAATTTTTAATTTTTAATTTTTAATTTTTAATTTTTAATTTTTAATTTTTAATTTTTAATTTTTAATTTTTAATTTTTAATTTTTAATTTTTAATTTTAATTTTTAATTTTTAATTTTTAATTTTTAATTTTTAATTTTTAATTTTTAATTTTTAATTTTTAATTTTTAATTTTTAATTTTTAATTTTTAATTTTTAATTTTTAATTTTTAATTTTTAATTTTTAATTTTTAATTTTTAATTTTTAATTTTTAATTTTTAATTTTTAATTTTTAATTTTTAATTTTTAATTTTTAATTTTTAATTTTTAATTTTTAATTTTTAATTTTTAATTTTTAATTTTTAATTTTTAATTTTTAATTTTTAATTTTTAATTTTTAATTTTTAATTTTTAATTTTTAATTTTTAATTTTGAATTTTTAATTTTTAATTTTTAATTTTTAATTTTTAATTTTTAATTTTTAATTTTTAATTTTTAATTTTTAATTTTTAATTTTTAATTTTTAATTTTTAATTTTTAATTTTAAATTTTAATTTTTAATTTTTAATTTTTAATTTTTAATTTTTAATTTTTAATTTTTAATTTTTAATTTTTAATTTTTAATTTTTAATTTTTAATTTTTAATTTTTAATTTTTAATTTTTAATTTTTAATTTTTAATTTTTAATTTTTAATTTTTAATTTTTAATTTTTAATTTTTAATTTTTAATTTTTAATTTTTAATTTTTAATTTTTAATTTTTAATTTTTAATTTTTAATTTTTAATTTTTAATTTTTAATTTTTAATTTTTAATTTTTAATTTTTAATTTTTAATTTTTAATTTTTAATTTTTAATTTTTAATTTTTAATTTTTAATTTTTAATTTTTAATTTTTAATTTTTAATTTTTAATTTTTAATTTTTAATTTTTAATTTTTAATTTTTAATTTTTAATTTTTAGTTTTTAATTTTTAATGTTTAATTTTTAATTTTTAATTTTTAATTTTTAATTTTTAATTTTTAATTATTAATTTTAATTTTTAATTTTTAATTTTTAGTTTTTAATTTTTAATTTTTAATTTTTAATTTTTAATTTTTAATTGTTAATTGTTAATTGTTAATTTTTAATTTTTAATTTTTAGTTTTTAATTTTTAATTTTTAATTTTTAATTTTAACTTTTAATTTTAAATTTTTAATTTTTAATTTTTAATTTTTAGCTTTTAATTTTTAATTTTTAATTTTTAATTTTTAATTTTTAATTTTTAATTTTTAACTTTTATTTTTTAATTTTTAATTTTTATTTTTTAATTTTTAATTTTTTAATTTTTAATTTTTATTTTAATTTTTGTTTTTAATTTTTAGTTTTTAATTTTTAATTTTTAATTTTAAATTTTTATTTTTTAATTTTTAATTTTTAATTTTGAAATTTTAATTTTTAATTTTTAGTTTTTAAGTATTGTTTTTTAATTTTTTATTTGTAATTTTTAATTTTAGATTTAAAATTTTTAATTTTGTATATTGCATTTTGAATTTTTAATTTTTAGTTTTTTATTTTTAAATTTTAATTTTTTAATTTTAATTTTTAATTTTTAATTTCTAATTTTTAATTTTTCGTTTTTAATTTTTAATTTTTAATTTTTAATTTTTAATTTTTAATTTTTAATTTTTAATTTTTAATTTAAATTTTTAATTTTTCATTTTTAATTTTTAATTTTTAATTTTTAATTTTTAATTTTTAATTTTTAATTTTTAATTTTTTAATTTTTAATTTTAATTTTTAATTTTTAATTTTAATTTTAATTTTTAATTTTTAATTTTTAATTTTTAATTTTAATTTTTAATTTTTAATTTTAATTTTAATTTTTAATTTTTAATTTTTAATTTTTAATTTTAATTTTTAATTTTTAATTTTTAATTTTTAATTTTTAATTTTTAATTTTTAATTTTAAATTTTTAATTTTTAATTTTAATTTTTAAATTTTTAATTTTAATTTTTAATTTTTAATTTTTAATTTTTAATTTTTAATTTTTAATTTTAATTTTTAATTTTTAATTTTTAATTTTTAATTTTTAATTTTTAATTTTTAATTTTTAATTTTTAATTTTAATTTTTAATTTTTAATTTTAATTTTTAATTTTTAATTTTTAATTTTTAATTTTTAATTTTTAATTTTTAATTTTTAATTTTTAATTTTTAATTTTTAATTTTTAATTTTTAATTTTTAATTTTTAATTTTTAATTTTTAATTTTTAATTTTTAATTTTAATTTTTAATTTTTAATTTTTAATTTTAATTTTTAATTTTTAATTTTTAATTTTTAATTTTTAATTTTTAATTTTTAATTTTAATTTTTAATTTTTAATTTTAATTTTTAATTTTTAATTTTTAATTTTTAATTTTTAATTTTTAATTTTTAATTTTTAATTTTTAATTTTTAATTTTTAATTTTTAATTTTTAATTTTTAATTTTAAATTTTAATTTTTAATTTTTAATTTTAATTTTTATTTTTTAATTTTTAATTTTTAATTTTTAATTTTTAATTTTTAATTTTTAATTTTTAATTTTTAATTTTAATTTTTAATTTTTAATTTTAATTTTTAATTTTTAATTTTTAATTTTTAATTTTTAATTTTTAATTTTTAATTTTTAATTTTTAATTTTTAATTTTTAATTTTTAATTTTTAATTTTTAATTTTTAATTTTTAATTTTTAATTTTTAATTTTTAATTTTTAATTTTTAATTTTTAATTTTTAATTTTTAATTTTTAATTTTTAATTTTTAATTTTTAATTTTTAATTTTTAATTTTTAATTTTTAATTTTTAATTTTTAATTTTTAATTTTTAGTTTTTAATTTTTAATGTTTAATTTTTAATTTTTAATTATTAATTTTAATTTTTAATTTTTAATTTTTAATTTTTAGTTTTTAATTTTTAATTTTTAATTGTTAATTGTTAATTGTTAATTTTTAATTTTTAATTTTTAATTTTTAATTTTTAATTTTTAATTTTTAATTTTTAATTTTAACTTTTAATTTTTAAATTTTTAATTTTTAATTTTTAATTTTTAATTTTTAATTTTTAATTTTTAATTTTTAATTTTTAATTTTTAATTTTTAATTTTTAATTTTTAATTTTTAATTTTTAATTTTTAATTTTTAATTTTTAATTTTTAATTTTTAATTTTTAATTTAAATATTTAATTTATAATTTTTAATTATAAATATTTAAATTTTAATTTTTGATTTTTGATTTTGATTTTTGATTTTTGTTATTGATTTTTGGTTTTTAATTTTTAATTTTTAATTTTTAATTTTTAATTTTTAATTTTTAATTTTTAATTTTTAATTTTAATTTTTAATTTTTAATTTTTAATTTTTAATTTTTAATTTTAAATTTTTAATTTTTAATTTTTAATTTTTAATTTTTAATTTTTAATTTTTAATTTTTAATTTTTAATTTTTAATTTTTAATTTTTAATTTTTAATTTTTAATTTTTAATTTTTAATTTTTAATTTTTAATTTTTTAATTTTTAATTTTTAATTTTTAATTTTTAATTTTTAATTTTTAATTTTTAATTTTTATTTTTTAATTTTTAATTTTTAATTTTTAATTTTTAATTTTTAATTTTTAATTTTGAATTTTTAATTTTTAATTTTTAATTTTTAATTTTTAATTTTTAATTTTTAATTTTTAATTTTTAATTTTTAATTATTAATTTTTAATTTTTAATTTTTAATTTTTAATTTTTAATTTTTAATTTTTAGTTTTTAATTTTTAATTTTTAATTTTTAATTTTTAATTTTTAATTTTTAATTTTTAATTTTTAATTTTTAATTTTTAATTTTTAATTTTCAATTTTTAATTTTTAATTTATAATTTATAATTTTTAATTTTTAATTTTTAATTTTTAATATTTTATTTTTTATTTTTAATTTTTTATTTTTAATTTTTAATTTTTAATTTTAATTTTTAATTTTTAATTTTTTATTTTTTATTTTTTATTTTTAATTTTTAATTCTTAATTTTGTATTTTTAATTTTTAATTTTTAATTTTAATTTTTAAATTTTTAATTTATTTATAATTTTTAACTTTGAATTTTGAATTTTTAATTTTTAATTTAAAATTTAAAATTTAAAATTTTAATTTTTAATTTTAATTTTAAATTTTTAATTTTAAATTTTAATTTTTAATTTTTAAATTTTAACTTTTATTTTTTATTTTTAATTTTTATTTTTTAATTTTTAATTTTTATTTTTTATTTTTTATTTTTAATTTTTAATTTTTAATTTTTAGTTTTTAATTTTTAATTTTTAATTTTTAATTTTTAATTTTTAATTTTTAATTTTTAATTTTTAATTTTTAATTTTTAATTTTTAATTTTTAATTTTTAATTTTTAATTTTTAATTTTTAATTTTTAATTTAAATATTTAATTTATAATTTTTAATTATAAATATTTAAATTTTAATTTTTGATTTTTGATTTTGATTTTTGATTTTTGTTATTGATTTTTGGTTTTTAATTTTTAATTTTTAATTTTTAATTTTTAATTTTTAATTTTTAATTTTTAATTTTTAATTTTTAATTTTTAATTTTTAATTTTTAATTTTTAATTTTTAATTTTTAATTTTTAATTTTTAATTTTTAATTTTTAATTTTTAATTTTTAATTTTTAATTTTTAATTTTTAATTTTTAATTTTTAATTTTTAATTTTTAATTTTTAATTTTTAATTTTTAATTTTTAATTTTTAATTTTTAATTTTTAATTTTTAATTTTTAATTTTTAATTTTTAATTTTTAATTTTTAATTTTTAATTTTTAATTTTTAATTTTTAATTTTTAATTTTTAATTTTTATTTTTTAATTTTTAATTTTTAATTTTTAATTTTTAATTTTTAATTTTTAATTTTGAATTTTTAATTTTTAATTTTTAATTTTTAATTTTTAATTTTTAATTTTTAATTTTTAATTTTTAATTATTAATTTTTAATTTTTAATTTTTAATTTTTAATTTTTAATTTTTAATTTTTAATTTTTAATTTTTAGTTTTTAATTTTTAATTTTTAATTTTTAATTTTTAATTTTTAATTTTTAATTTTTAATTTTTAATTTTTAATTTTTAATTTTTAATTTTCAATTTTTAATTTATAATTTATAATTTTTAATTTTTAATTTTTAATTTTTAATTTTTAATTTAATTTTTAATTTTTAATATTTTATTTTTTATTTTTAATTTTTAATTCTTAATTTTTTATTTTTAATTTTTAATTTTTAATTTTAATTTTTAATTTTTTATTTTTTATTTTTTATTTTTAATTTTTAATTCTTAATTTTGTATTTTTAATTTTTAATTTTTAATTTTAATTTTTAATTTTTAATTTATAATTTTTAACTTTGAATTTTGAATTTTTAATTTTTAATTTAAAATTTAAAATTTAAAATTTTAATTTTTAATTTTAATTTTAAATTTTTAATTTTAAATTTTAATTTTTAATTTTTAAATTTTAACTTTTATTTTTTTATTTTTAATTTTTATTTTTTAATTTTTAATTTTTATTTTTTATTTTTTATTTTTAATTTTTAATTTTTAATTTTTAGTTTTTAATTTTTAATTTTTAATTTTTAATTTTTAATTTTTAATTTTTAATTTTTAAATTTTAATTTTTAATTTTTAATTTTTAATTTTTAATTTTTAATTTTTAATTTTTAATTTTTAATTTTTAATTTTTAATTTTTAATTTTTAATTTTTAATTTTTAATTTTAAATTTTTAATTTTTATTTTTTAATTTTTAATATTTAATTTTTAATTTTTAATTCTTAATTCTTAATTCTTAATTCTTAATTCTTAATTTTTAATTTTTAATTTTTAATTTTTAATTTTTAATTTTTATTTTTAATTTTTAATTTTTAATTTTTAATTTTTAATTTTGAAATTTTAATTTTTAATTTTTAGTTTTTTAGTATTGTTTTTTAATTTTTTAT
>CAVMKG010000849.1:25000-30000 GCA_963682025.1 Cordilura impudica | reverse complement strand
TTTAATTTTTAATTTTTAATTTTTAATTTTTAATTTTTAATTTTTAATTTTTAATTTTTAATTTTTAATTTTTAATTTTTAATTTTTAATTTTTAATTTTTAATTTTTAATTTTTAATTTTTAATTTTTAATTTTTAATTTTTAATTTTTAATTTTTAATTTTTAATTTTTAATTTTTAATTTTTAATTTTTAATTTTTAATTTTTAATTTTTAATTATTAATTTTAATTTTTAATTTTTAATTTTTAATTTTTAGTTTTTAATTTTTAATTTTTAATTGTTAATTGTTAATTCTTAATTTTTAATTTTTAATTTTTAGTTTTTAATTTTTAATTTTTAATTTTTAATTTTTAATTTTTAATTTTTAATTTTTAATTTTTAATTTTTAATTTTTAATTTTTAATTTTTAATTTTTAATTTTTAATTTTTAATTTTTAATTTTTAATTTTTAATTTTTAATTTTTAATTTTTAATTTTAACTTTTAATTTTTAATTTTTAATTTTTAATTTTTAATTTTTAATTTTTAATTTAAATATTTAATTTATAATTTTTAATTATAAATATTAAAATTTTAATTTTTGATTTTTGATTTTGATTTTTGATTTTTGTTTTTGATTTTTGGTTTTTAATTTTTAATTTTTAATTTTTAATTTTTAATTTTTAATTTTTAATTTTTAATTTTTAATTTTTAATTTTTAATTTTTAATTTTTAATTTTTAATTTTTAATTTTTAATTTTTAATTTTTAATTTTTAATTTTTAATTTTTAATTTTTAATTTTTAATTTTTAATTTATAATTTTTAATTTTTAATTTTTAATTTTTAATTTTTAATTTTTAATTTTTAATTTTTAATTTTAAAATTTTAATTTTTAATTTTTAATTTTTAATTTTTATTTTTTAATTTTTAATTTTTAATTTTTAATTTTTAATTTTTAATTTTTAATTTTTAATTTATAATTTTTAATTTTTAATTTTTAATTTTTAATTTTTAATTTTTAATTTTTAATTTTTAATTTTTAATTTTTAATTTTTAATTTTTAATTTTTAATTTTTAATTTTTAATTTTTAATTTTTAATTTTTAATTTTTAATTTTTAATTTTTAATTTTTAATTTTTAATTTTTAATTTTTAATTTTTAATTTTTAATTTTTAATTTTTAATTTTTAATTTTTAATTTTTAATTTTTAGTTTTTAATTTTTAATGTTTAATTTTTAATTTTTAATTTTTAATTATTAATTTTAATTTTTAATTTTTAATTTTTAATTTTTAGTTTTTAATTTTTAATTTTTAATTTTTAATTTTTAATTTTTAATTGTTAATTGTTAATTGTTAATTTTTAATTTTTAATTTTTAGTTTTTAATTTTTAATTTTTAATTTTTAATTTTAACTTTTAATTTTAAATTTTTAATTTTTAATTTTTAATTTTTAATTTTTAATTTTTAATTTTTAATTTTTAATTTTTAATTTTTAATTTTTAATTTTTAATTTTTAATTTTTAATTTTTAATTTTTAATTTTTAATTTTTAATTTTTAATTTTTAATTTTTAATTTAAATATTTAATTTATAATTTTTAATTATAAATATTTAAATTTTAATTTTTGATTTTTGATTTTGATTTTTGATTTTTGTTATTGATTTTTGGTTTTTAATTTTTAATTTTTAATTTTTAATTTTTAATTTTTAATTTTTAATTTTTAATTTTTAATTTTTAATTTTTAATTTTTAATTTTTAATTTTTAATTTTTAATTTTTAATTTTTAATTTTTAATTTTTAATTTTTAATTTTTAATTTTTAATTTTTAATTTTTAATTTTTAATTTTTAATTTTTAATTTTTAATTTTTAATTTTTAATTTTTAATTTTTAATTTTTAATTTTTAATTTTTAATTTTTAATTTTTAATTTTTAATTTTTAATTTTTAATTTTTAATTTTTAATTTTTAATTTTTAATTTTTAATTTTTAATTTTTAATTTTTAATTTTTAATTTTTAATTTTTAATTTTTAATTTTTAATTTTTAATTTTTAATTTTTAATTTTTAATTTTTAATTTTTAATTTTTAATTTTTAATTTTTAATTTTTAATTTTTAATTTTTAATTTTTAATTATTAATTTTTAATTTTTAATTTTTAATTTTTAATTTTTAGTTTTTAATTTTTAATTTTTAATTTTTAATTTTTAATTTTTAATTTTTAATTTTTAATTTTTAATTTTTAATTTTTAATTTTTAATTTTTAATTTTTAATTTTTAATTTTTAATTTTCAATTTTTAATTTTTAATTTATAATTTATAATTTTTAATTTTTAATTTTTAATATTTTATTTTTTATTTTTAATTTTTAATTCTTAATTTTTTATTTTTAATTTTTAATTTTTAATTTTAATTTTTAATTTTTTATTTTTTATTTTTTATTTTTAATTTTTAATTCTTAATTTTGTATTTTTAATTTTTAATTTTTAATTTTAATTTTTAATTTTTAATTTTTAATTTTTAATTTATAATTTTTAACTTTGAATTTTGAATTTTTAATTTTTAATTTAAAATTTAAAATTTAAAATTTTAATTTTTAATTTTAATTTTAAATTTTTAATTTTAAATTTTAATTTTTAATTTTTAAATTTTAACTTTTATTTTTTTATTTTTAATTTTTATTTTTTAATTTTTAATTTTTATTTTTTATTTTTTATTTTTAATTTTTAATTTTTAATTTTTAATTTTTAATTTTTAATTTTTAATTTTTAATTTTTAATTTTTAATTTTTAATTTTTAATTTTTAATTTTTAATTTTTAATTTTTAATTTTTAATTTTTAAATTTTAATTTTTAATTTTTAATTTTTAATTTTTAATTTTTAATTTTTAATTTTTAATTTTTAATTTTTAATTTTTAATTTTTAATTTTTAATTTTTAATTTTTAATTTTTAATTTTTAATTTTTAATTTTTAATTTTTAATTTTTAATTTTTAATTTTTAATTTTTAATTTTTAATTTTTAATTTTTAATTTTTTATTTTTAATTTTTAATTTTTAATTTTTAATTTTTAACTTTTAATTTTTAATTTTTAATTTTAAATTTTTAATTTTTAATTTTTAATTTTTGATTTTTAATTTTTTATTTTTAATTTTAAAGTTTTAATTTTTAATTTTAAATTTAGAATTTTTAATTTTAATTTTTAATTTTAAATTTTAAATTTTAAATTTTTTATTTTTAATTTTTAAATTTTAATATTCAATTTTTAATTTTTAATTTTTAATCTTTAATCTTTAATTTTTAATTTTTAATTTTAAATTTTTAATTTTTATTTTTTAATTTTTAATATTTAATTTTTAATTTTTAATTTTTAATTCTTAATTCTTAATTCTTAATTCTTAATTCTTAATTCTTAATTTTTAATTTTTAATTTTTAATTTTTAATTTTTAATTTTTAATTTTTAATTTTTAATTTTTAATTTTAAATTTTTAATTTTATTTTTAATTTTTAATTTTTAATTTTTAATTTTAAGTTTTTAAGTATTGTTTTTTAATTTTTTATTTGTAATTTTTAATTTTAGATTTAAAATTTTTAATTTTGTATATTGAATTTTGAATTTTGAATTTTTAATTTTTAGTTTTTTATTTTTAAATTTAAATTTTTTAATTTTAATTTTTAATTTTTAATTTCTAATTTTTAATTTTTAGTTTTTAATTTTTAATTTTTAATTTTTAATTTTTAATTTTTAATTTTTAATTTTTAATTTTTAATTTTTAATTTTTAATATTTAATTTTTAATTTTTAATTTTTAACTTTTTAATTTTTAATTTTTAATTTTTAATTTTTAATTTTTAATTTTTAATTTTTAATTTTTAATTTTTAATTTTTAATTTTTAATTTTTAATTTTTAATTTTTAATTTTTAATTTTTAATTTTTAATTTTTAATTTTTAATTTTTAATTTTTAATTTTTAATTTTTAATTTTTAATTTTTAATTTATAATTTTTAATTTTTAATTTTTAATTTTTAATTTTTAATTTTTAATTTTAAAATTTTAATTTTTAATTTTTAATTTTTAATTTTTATTTTTTAATTTTTAATTTTTAATTTTTAATTTTTAATTTTTAATTTTTAATTTATAATTTTTAATTTTTAATTTTTAATTTTTAATTTTTAATTTTTAATTTTTAATTTTTAATTTTTAATTTTTAATTTTTAATTTTTAATTTTTAATTTTTAATTTTTAATTTTTAATTTTTAATTTTTAATTTTTAATTTTTAATTTTTAATTTTTAATTTTTAATTTTTAATTTTTAATTTTTAATTTTTAATTTTTAATTTTTAATTTTTAATTTTTAATTTTTAATTTTTAATTTTTAATTTTTAGTTTTTAATTTTTAATGTTTAATTTTTAATTTTTAATTATTAATTTTAATTTTTAATTTTTAATTTTTAATTTTTAGTTTTTAATTTTTAATTTTTAATTTTTAATTTTTAATTTTTAATTTTTAATTGTTAATTGTTAATTGTTAATTTTTAATTTTTAATTTTTAGTTTTTAATTTTTAATTTTTAATTTTTAATTTTAACTTTTAATTTTAAATTTTTAATTTTTAATTTTTAATTTTTAATTTTTAATTTTTAATTTTTAATTTTTAATTTTTAATTTTTAATTTTTAATTTTTAATTTTTAATTTTTAATTTTTAATTTTTAATTTTTAATTTTTAATTTTTAATTTTTAATTTAAATATTTAATTTATAATTTTTAATTATAAATATTTAAATTTTAATTTTTGATTTTTGATTTTGATTTTTGATTTTTGTTATTGATTTTTGGTTTTTAATTTTTAATTTTTAATTTTTAATTTTTAATTTTTAATTTTTAATTTTTAATTTTTAATTTTTAATTTTTAATTTTTAATTTTTAATTTTTAATTTTTAATTTTTAATTTTTAATTTTTAATTTTTAATTTTTAATTTTTAATTTTTAATTTTTAATTTTTAATTTTTAATTTTTAATTTTTA
>CAVMKG010000849.1:17500-20000 GCA_963682025.1 Cordilura impudica | reverse complement strand
ATTTTTAATTTTTAATTTTAATTTTAATTTTTAATTTTTAATTTTAATTTTTAATTTTTAATTTTTAATTTTTAATTTTTAATTTTTAATTTTTAATTTTTAATTTTTAATTTTTAATTTTAAGTTTTTAATTTTTAATGTTTAATTTTTAATTTTTAATTTTTAATTTTTAATTTTTAATTTTTAATTTTTAATTATTAATTTTAATTTTTAATTTTTAATTTTTAGTTTTTAATTTTTAATTTTTAATTTTTAATTTTTAATTTTTAATTGTTAATTGTTAATTGTTAATTTTTAATTTTTAATTTTTAGTTTTTAATTTTTAATTTTTAATTTTTAATTTTAACTTTTAATTTTAAATTTTTAATTTTTAATTTTTAATTTTTAGCTTTTAATTTTTAATTTTTAATTTTTAATTTTTAATTTTTAACTTTTATTTTTTAATTTTTAATTTTTATTTTTTAATTTTTAATTTTTAATTTTTAATTTTTTAATTTTTAATTTTTATTTTAATTTTTGTTTTTAATTTTTAGTTTTTAATTTTTAATTTTTAATTTTAAATTTTTATTTTTTAATTTTTAATTTTTAATTTTGAAATTTTAATTTTTAATTTTTAGTTTTTAAGTATTGTTTTTTAATTTTTTATTTGTAATTTTTAATTTTAGATTTAAAATTTTTAATTTTGTATATTGCATTTTGAATTTTTAATTTTTAGTTTTTTATTTCTAAATTTTAATTTTTTAATTTTAATTTTTAATTTTTAATTTCTAATTTTTAATTTTTCGTTTTTAATTTTTAATTTTTAATTTTTAATTTTTAATTTTTAATTTTTAATTTTTAATTTTTAATTTAAATTTTTAATTTTTCATTTTTAATTTTTAATTTTTAATTTTTAATTTTTAATTTTTAATTTTTAATTTTTAATTTTTAATTTTTAATTTTTAATTTTTAATTTTTAATTTTTAGTTTTTAATTTTTAATTTTTAATTTTTAATTTTTAATTTTTAATTTTTAATTTTTAATTTTTAATTTTTAATTTTTAAATTTTTAATTTTTAATTTTAAATTTTTAATTTTTAATTTTTAATTTTTAATTTTTTAATTTTTAATTTTAATTTTTAATTTTTAATTTTTAATTTTTAATTTTTAATTTTTAATTTTTAATTTTTAATTTTTAATTTTTTAATTTTTAATTTTTAATTTTTAATTTTTAATTTTTAATTTTTAATTTTTAATTTTTAATTTTTAATTTTTAATTTTTAATTTTTAATTTTTAATTTTTAATTTTTAATTTTTAATTTTAATTTTTTAATTTTTAATTTTTAGTTTTTAATTTTTAATTTTTAATTTTTAGTTTTTAATTTTTAATTTTTAATTTTTAATTTTAAAATTTTAATTTTTAATTTTTAATTTTTAATTTTTAATTTTAATTTTTAATTTTAATTTTTAATTTTTAATTTTTAATTTTAATTTATAATTTTTAATTTTTTAATTTTTAATTTTTAATTTTTAATTTTTAATTTTTAATTTTTAATTTTTAATTTTTAATTTTTAATTTTTAATTTTTAATTTTTAATTTTTAATTTTTAATTTTTAATTTTTAATTTTTAATTTTTAATTTTTAATTTTTTAATTTTTAATTTTTAATTTTTAATTTTTAATTTTAATTTTTAATTTTTAATTTTTAATTTTTAATTTTAATTTTTAATTTTTAATTTTAATTTTAATTTTAATTTTTAATTTTTAATTTTTAATTTTTAGTTTTTAATTTTTAATGTTTAATTTTAATTTTTAATTATTAATTTTAATTTTTAATTTTTAATTTTAATTTTTAGTTTTTAATTTTTTAATTTTTAATTTTTAATTGTTAATTGTTTAATTGTTAATTTTTAATTTTTAGTTTTTAATTTTTAATTTTTAATTTTTAATTTTTAATTTTTAATTTTTAATTTTTACTTTTAATTTTTAAATTTTTAATTTTTAATTTTTAATTTTTAATTTTTAATTTTTAATTTTTAATTTTTAATTTTTAATTTTTTAATTTTTAATTTTTAATTTTTAATTTTTAATTTTTAATTTTTAATTTTTAATTTTTAATTTTTAGTTTAAATATTTAATTTATAATTTTTAATTATAAATATTTAAATTTTAATTTTTGATTTTTGATTTTGATTTTTGATTTTTGTTATTGATTTTTGCTTTTTAATTTTTAATTTTTAATTTTTAATTTTTAATTTTTAATTTTTAATTTTTAATTTTTAATTTTAATTTTTAATTTTTAATTTTTAATTTTTTAATTTTTAATTTTTAATTTTTAATTTTTAATTTTTAATTTTTAATTTTTAATTTTTAATTTTTAATTTTTAATTTTTAATTTTTAATTTTTAAATTTTTAATTTTTAATTTTTAATTTTTAATTTTTAATTTTTAATTTTTAATTTTTAATTTTTAATTTTTAATTTTTAATTTTTAATTTTTAATTTTTAATTTTTAATTTTTAA
>CAVMKG010000849.1:7500-12500 GCA_963682025.1 Cordilura impudica | reverse complement strand
TTTTAATTCTTAATTTTTTATTTTTAATTTTTAATTTTTAATTTTTAATTTTTAATTTTTAATTTTTAATTTTTAATTTTAATTTTTAATTTTTAATTTTTAATTTATAATTTTTAACTTAGAATTTTGAATTTTTAATTTTTAAATTTTAATTTTTAATTTTAATTTTAAATTTTTAATTTAAAATTTTAATTTTTAATTTTTAGTTTCAAATTTTTAATTGATGGTTTTTAATTTTTAATTTTTGATTTTTAATTTTTAATTTTTAATTTTTAATTTTTAATTTTTAATTTTTAATTTTTAATTTTTAATTTTTAATTTTTAATTTTTAAGTTTTAATTTTTAATTCTTAATTTTTAATTTTTAATTTTTAATTTTTAATTTTTAATTTTTAATTTTTAATTTTTAATTTTTAATTTATAATTTTTAATTTTTAATTTTTAATTTTTAATTTTTAATTTTTAATTTTTAATTTTTAATTTTAAATTTTTAATTTTTAATTTTTAATTTTTAATTTTTTATTTATTTTTTTTAGTTTTTAATTCTTAATTTTTTATTTTTAATTTTTAATTTTTAATTTTTAATTTTTATTTTAAATTTTTAATGTTTAATTTTTTATTTTTAACTTTTATTTTTTAATTTTTAATTTTTATTTTTTAATTTTTAATTTTTAAGTTTTAATTTTTAATTTTTAATTTTTAATTTTTAATTTTTAATTTTTTAATTTTTTAATTTTTAATTTTTAATTTTTATTTTAATTTTTATTTTTATTTTTAATTTTTAGTTTTAAATTTTT
Source organism: Cordilura impudica (assembly GCA_963682025.1). Classification (NCBI taxonomy): domain Eukaryota; kingdom Metazoa; phylum Arthropoda; class Insecta; order Diptera; family Scathophagidae; genus Cordilura; species Cordilura impudica. The sequence continues at coordinate 11,704 of CAVMKG010000849.1, read as the reverse complement.
AATTTTTAATTTTTAATTTTTAATTTTTAATTTTTAATTTTTAATTTTTAATTTTTAATTTTTAATTTTTAATTTTTAATTTTTAATTTTTAATTTTTAATTTTTAATTTTTAATTTTTAATTTTTAATTTTTAATTTTTAATTTTTAATTTTTAATTTTTAATTTTTAATTTTTAATTTTTAATTTTTAATTTTTAATTTTTAATTTTTAATTTTTAATTTTTAATTTTTAATTTTTATTTTTTAATTTTTAATTTTTAATTTTTAATTTTGAAATTTTAATTTTTAATTTTTAGTGTTTAAGTATTGTTTTTTAATTTTTTATTTGTAATTTTTAATTTTAGATTTAAAATTTTTAATTTTGTATATTGAATTTTGAATTTTTAATTTTTAATTTTTTATTTTTAAATTCTAATTTTTTAATTTTAATTTCTAATTTTTAATTTTTAGTTTTTAATTTTTAATTTTTAATTTTTAATTTTTAATTTTTAATTTTTAATTTTTAATTTTTAATTTTTAATTTTTAATTTTTAATTTTTAATTTTTAATTTTTAATTTTTAATTTTTAATTTTTAATTTTTAATTTTTAATTTTTAATTTTTAATTTTTAATTTTTATTTTTTAATTTTTAATTTTTAATTTTTAATTTTTAATTTTTAATTTTTAATTTTTAATTTTTAATTTTTAATTTTTAATTTTTAATTTTTAATTTTTAATTTTTAATTTTTAATTTTTAATTTTTAATTTTTAATTTTTAATTTTTAATTTTTAATTTTTAATTTTTAATTTTTAATTTTTAATTTTTAATTTTTAATTTTTAATTTTTAATTTTTAATTTTTAATTTTTAATTTTTAATTTTTTTTAAATTTTAATTTTTAATTTTTAATTTTTAATTTTTAATTTTTAATTTTTAATTTTTTATTTTTAATTTTTAATTTTTAATTTTTAATTTTTAATTTTTAATTTTTAATTTTTAATTTTTAATTTTTAATTTTTAATTTTTAATTTTTAATTTTTAATTTTTAATTTTTAATTTTTAATTTTTAATTTTTAATTTTTAATTTTTAATTTTTAATTTTTAATTTTTAATTTTTAATTTTTAATTTTTAATTTTTAATTTTTAATTTTTAATTTTTAATTTTTAATTTTTAATTTTTAATTTTTAATTTTTAATTTTTAATTTTTATTTTTAATTTTAACTTTTAATTTTTAATTTTTAATTTTTAATTTAAATATTTAATTTATAATTTTTAATTATAAATATTTAAATTTCAGTTTTTGATTTTTGATTTTGATTTTTGATTTTTGTTTTTGTTTTTGATTTTTGGTTTTTAATTTTTAATTTTTAATTTTTAATTTTTTATTTTTAATTTTTAATTTTTAATTTTTAATTTTTAATTTTTAATTTTTAATTTTTAATTTTTAATTTTTAATTTTTAATTTTTAATTTTTAATTTTTAATTTTTAATTTTTAATTTTTAATTTTTAATTTTTAATTTTTAATTTTTAATTTTTAATTTTTAATTTTTAATTTTTAATTTTTAATTTTTAATTTTTAATTTTTAATTTTTAATTTTTAATTTTTAATTTTTAATTTTTAATTTTTAATTTTTAATTTTTAATTTTTAATTTTTAATTTTTAATTTTTAATTTTTAATTTTTAATTTTTAATTTTTAATTTTTAATTTTTAATTTTTAATTTTTAATTTTTAATTTTTAATTTTTAATTTTTAATTTTTAATTTTTAATTTTTAATTTTTAATTTTTAATTTTTAATTTTTAATTTTTAATTTTTAATTTTTAATTTTTAATTTTTAATTTTTAATTTTTAATTTTTAATTTTTAATTTTTAATTTTTAATTTTTAATTTTTAATTTTTAATTTTTAATTTTTAATTTTTAATTTTTAATTTTTAATTTTTAATTTTTAATTTTTAATTTTTAATTTTTAATTTTTAATTTTTAATTTTTAATTTTTAATTTTTAATTTTTAATTTTTAATTTTTAATTTTTAATTTTTAATTTTTAATTTTTAATTTTTAATTTTTAATTTTTAATTTTTAATTTTTAATTTTTAATTTTTAATTTTTAATTTTTAATTTTTAATTTTTAATTTTTAATTTTTAATTTTTAATTTTTAATTTTTAATTATTAATTTTTAATTTTTAATTTTTAATTTTTAATTTTTAATTATTAATTTTTAATTTTTAATTTTTAATTTTTAATTTTTAATTTTTAATTTTTAATTTTTATTTTTTATTTTTTAATTTTTAATTTTTAATTTTTAATTTTTAATTTTTAATTTTTAATTTTTAATTTTAAATTTTTAATTTTTAATTTTCAATTTTAAATTTTTAATTTTTAATTTTTATTTTTAAATTTAAATTTTTTTTAATTTTTAATTTTTAATTAATAATTTTTAATTTTTAATTTTTAATTTTTAATTTTTAATTTTTAATTTTTAATTAATAATTTTTGATTTTTAATTTTTAATTTTTAATTTTTAATTTTTAATTTTTAATTTTTAATTTTTAATTTTTAATTTTTACTTTATAATTTTTAATTTTTAAATTTTAATTTTTAGTTTTTAATTTTTAAATTTTAATTTTTAGTTTTTAATTTTTAATTTTTAATTTTTAATTTTTAATTAATAATTTTTAATTTTTAATTTTTAATTTTTAATTTTTAATTTTTAATTTTTAATTTTTAATTTTTAATTTTTAATTTTTAATTTTTAATTTTTAATTTTCAATTTTTAATTTTTAATTTTTAATTTTTACTTTATAATTTTTAATTTTTAAATTTTAATTTTTAGTTTTTAATTTTTAATTTTTAATGTTTAATTTTTAATTTTTAATTTTTAATTTTTAATTTTTAATTTTTAATTTTTAATTTTTAATTTTTAATTTTTATTATTTAATTTTTAATTTTTAATTTTTAATTTTTAATTTTTAATTTTTAATTTTTAATTTTTAATTTTTAATTTTTAATTTTTAATTTTTAATTTTTAATTTTTAATTTTTAATTTTTAATTTTTAATTTTTAATTTTTAATTTTTAATTTTTAATTTTTAATTTTTTATTTTTTATTTTTAATTTTTAATTTTTAATTTTTAATTTTTAATTTTTAATTTTTAATTTTTAATTTTTAATTTTTAATTTTTAATTTTTAATTTTTAATTTTTAATTTTTAATTTTTAATTTTTAATTTTTAATTGTTAATTATTAATTTTTAATTTTTAATTTTTAGATTTTAATTTTTAATTTTTAATTTTTAATTTTTAATTTTTAATTTTTAATTTTTAATTTTTAATTTTTAATTTTTAATTTTTAATTTTTAATTTTTAATTTTTAATTTTTAATTTTTAATTTTTAATTTTTAATTTTTAATTTTTAATTTTTAATTTTGAATTTTTAATTTTTTACTCTTAATTCTTAATTTTTAATTTTAAATTTTTAATTTTTAATTTTTAATTTTTAATTTTTAATTTTTAATTTTTAATTTTTTATTTTTAATTTTTAATTTTTAATTTTTAATTTTTTTCAATTTTTAATTTTTGATTTTTAGTTTTTAATTTTTACTTTTTACTTTTTATTTTTAATTTTTAATTTTTAATTTTTAATTTTTAATTTAAATTTTTAATTTTTAATTTTTAATTTTTAATTTTTAATTTTTAATTTTTAATTTTTAATTTTTAATTTTTAATTTTTAATTTTTAATTTTTAATTTTTAATTTTTAATTTTAAATTTTTAATTTTTAATTTTTAATTTTTAATTTTTAATTTTTAATTTTTAATTTTTAATTTTTAATTTTTAATTTTTAATTTTTAATTTTTAATTTTTAATTTTTAATTTTTAATTTTTAATTTTTAATTTTTAATTTTTAATTTTTAATTTTTAATTTTTAATTTTTAATTTTTAATTTTTAATTTTTAATTTTTAATTTTTAATTTTTAATTTTTAATTTTTAATTTTTAATTTTTAATTTTTAATTTTTAATTTTTAATTTTTAATTTTTAATTTTTAATTTTTAATTTTTAATTTTTAATTTTTAATTTTTAATTTTTAATTTTTAATTTTTAATTTTTAATTTTTAATTTTTAATTTTTAATTTTTAATTTTTAATTTTTAATTTTTAATTTTTAATTTTTAATTTTTAACTTTTAATTTTTAACTTTTAATTTTTAATTTTTAATTTTAAATT
>CAVMKG010000848.1:7500-15000 GCA_963682025.1 Cordilura impudica | reverse complement strand
AAAATTAAAAATTAAAAATTAAAAATTAAAAATTAAAAATTAAAAATTAAAAATTAAAAATTAAAAATTAAAAATTAAAAATTAAAAATTAAAAATTAAAAATTAAAAATTAAAAATTAAAAATTAAAAATTAAAAATTAAAAATTAAAAATTAAAAATTAAAAATTAAAAATTAAAAATTAAAAATTAAAAATTAAAAATTAAAAATTAAAAATTAAAAATTAAAAATTAAAAATTAAAAATTAAAAATTAAAAATTAAAAATTAAAAATTAAAAATTAAAAATTAAAAATTAAAAATTAAAAATTAAAAATTAAAAATTAAAAATTAAAAATTAAAAATTAAAAATTAAAAATTAAAAATTAAAAATTAAAAATTAAAAATTAAAAATTAAAAATTAAAAATTAAAAATTAAAAATTAATATTAAAAATTAAAAATTAAAAATTAAAAGTTAAAAAATAAAAATTAAAAATTTAAAATTAAAACTTAAAAATTAAAAATTAAAAATTTGAAATTAAAAATTAAAAATTAAAATTAAAAATTAAAAATTAAAAATTAAAAATTAAAAATTAAAAATTAAAAATTAAAAATTAAAAATTAAAAATTAAAAATTAAAAATTAAAAATTAAAAATTAAAAATTAAAAATTAAAAATTAAAAATTAAAAATTAAAAATTAAAAATTAAAAATTAAAAATTAAAAATTAAAAATTAAAAATTAAAAATTAAAAATAAAAAACTAAAAATTAAAAATTAAAAATTCAAAATTAAAAATTAAAAATTAAAAAGTAAAAAGTAAAAATTAAAAATTAAAAATTAAAAATTAAAAATTAAAAAGTAAAAATTAAAAATTAAAAATTAAAAATTAAAAATTAAAAATTAAAAATTAAAAATTAAAAATTGAAAATTAAAAATTAAAAATTAAAAATTAAAAATTAAAAATTAAAATTAAAAATTAAAAATTAAAAATTAAAAATTAAAAATTAAAAATTAAAAATTAAAAATTAAGAATTAAAAATTAAAAATTAAAAATTAAAAATTAAAAATTAAAAATTAAAAATTAAAAATTAAAAATTAAAAATAAAAAATTAAAAATTTAAAATTAAAAATTAAAAATTAAAAATTAAAAATTAAAAATTAAAAATTAAAAATTAAAAATTAAAAATTAAAAATTAAAAATTAAAAACTAAAAACTAAAAATTAAAAATTAAAAATTAAAAATTAAAAATTAAAAATTAAAAATTAAAAATTAAAAATTAAAAATTAAAAATTAAAAATTAAAAATTAAAAATTAAAAATTAAAAATTAAAAATTAAAAATTAAAAATTAAAAATTAAAAATTAAAAATTAAAAATTAAAAATTAAAAATTAAAAATTAAAAATTAAAAATTAAAAATTAAAAATTAAAAATTAAAAATTAAAAATTAAAAATTAAAAATTAAAAATTAAAAATTAAAAATTAAAAATTAAAAATTAAAAATTAAAAATTAAAAATTAAAAATTAAAAATTAAAAATTAAAAATTAAAAATTAAAAATTAAAAATTAAAAATTAAAAATTAAAAATTAAAAATTAAAAATTAAAAATTAAAAATTAAAAATTAAAAATTAAAAATTAAAAATTAGAAATTAAAAATTAAAAACTAAAAACTAAAAATTAAAAATTCAAAATTAAAAATTAAAAATAAATATTAAAAATTAAAAATTAAAAATTATAAATTAAAAATTAAAAGTTAAAAATTAAAAATTTAAAAATTAAAAATTAAAAATTAAAATTAAAATTAAAAATTAAAAATTAAAAATTAAAAATTAAAAATTAAAAATTAAAAATTAAAAATTAAAAATTAAAAATTAAAAATTAAAAATTAAAAATTAAAAATTAAAAATTAAAAATGAAAAATGAAAAATTAAAAATTAAAAATTAAAAATTAAAAATTAAAAATTAAAAATTAAAAATTAAAAATTAAAAATTAAAAATTAAAAATTAAAAATTAAAAATTAAAAATTAAAAATTAAAAATTAAAAATTAAAAATTAAAAATTAAAAATTAAAAATTAAAAATTAAAAATTAAAAATTAAAAATTAAAAATTAAAAATTAAAAATTAAAAATTAAAAATTAAAAATTAAAAATTAAAAATTAAAAATTAAAAATTAAAAATTAAAAATTAAAAATTAAAAATTAAAAATTAAAAATTAAAAATTAAAAATTAATATTAAAAATTAAAAATTAAAATATAAAAATATAAAAATATAAAAATATAAAAATATAAAAATTTAAAAATTAAAAATTAAAAATTAAAAATTAAAAATTAAAAATTAAAAATTAAAAATTAAAAATTAAAAATTAAAAATTTAAAATTTAAAATTTTAAATTAAAAATTAAAGATTAAAAATTAAGAATTAAAAATTAAAAATTAAAATTAAAAATTAAAAATTAAAAATTAAAAATAAAAAATTAAAAAATAAAAATTAAAAATTAAAAATTAAAAATCAAAAATTAAAAATTAAAAATTAAAAATTAAAAATTAAAAATTAAAAATTAAAAATTAAAAATTAAAAATTAAAAATTAAAAATTAAAAATTAAAAATTAAAAATTAAAAATTAAAAATTAAAAATTAAAAATTAAAAATTAAAAATTAAAAATTAAAAATTAAAAATTAAAAATTAAAAATTAAAAATTAAAAATTAAAAATTAAAAATTAAAAATTAAAAATTAAAAATTAAAAATTAAAAATTAAAAATTAAAAATTAAAAATTAAAAATTAAAAATTAAAAATTAAAAATTAAAAATTAAAAATTAAAAATTAAAAATTAAAAATTAAAAATTAAAAATTAAAAATTAATATTAAAAATTAAAAATTAAAAATTAAAAGTTAAAAATTAAAAATTAAAAATTTTAAATTAAAAATTAAAAATTAAAAATTAAAAATTAAAAATTAAAAATTAAAAATTAAAAATTAAAAATTAAAAATTAAAAATTAAAAATTAAAAATTAAAAATTAAAAATTAAAAATTAAAAATTAAAAATTAAAAATTAAAAATTAAAAATTAAAAATTAATATTAAAAATTAAAAATTAAAAATTAAAAGTTAAAAATTAAAAATTAAAAATTTTAAATTAAAACTTAAAAATTAAAAATTAAAAATTTGAAATTAAAAATTAAAAATTAAAAATTAAAAATTAAAAATTAAAAATTAAAAATTAAAAATTAAAAATTAAAAATTAAAAATTAAAAATTAAAAATTAAAAATTAAAAATTAAAAATTAAAAATTAAAAATTAAAAATTAAAAATTAAAAATTAAAAATTAAAAATTAAAAATTAAAAATTAAAAATTAAAAATTAAAAATTAAAAATTAAAAATTAAAAATTAAAAATTAAAAATTAAAAATTAAAAATTAAAAATTAAAAATTAAAAATTAAAAATTAAAAATTAAAAATAAAAAACTAAAAATTAAAAATTAAAAATTCAAAATTAAAAATTAAAAAATAAAAAGTAAAAAGTAAAAATTAAAAATTAAAAATTAAAAATTAAAAATTAAAAATTAAAAATTAAAAATTAAAAATTAAAAATTAAAAATTGAAAATTAAAAATTAAAAATTAAAAATTAAAAATTAAAAATTAAAAATTAAAAATTAAAAATTAAAAATTAAAAATTAAAAATTAAAATTAAAAATTAAAAATTAAAAATTAAAAATTAAAAATTAAGAATTAAAAATTAAAAATTAAAAATTAAAAATTAAAAATTAAAAATTAAAAATTAAAAATTAAAAATTAAAAATTAGAAATTAAAAATTAAAAATTAGAAATTAAAAATTAAAAATTAAAAATTAAAAATTAAAAATTAAAAATTAAAAATTAAAAATTAAAAATTAAAAATTAAAAATTAAAAATTAAAAATTAAAAACTAAAAATTAAAAATTAAAAATTAAAAATTAAAAATTAAAAATTAAAAATTAAAAATTAAAAATTAAAAATTAAAAATTAAAAATTAAAAATTAAAAATTAAAAATTAAAAATTAAAAATTAAAAATAAAAATTAAAAATTAAAAATTAGAAATTAAAAATTAAAAACTAAAAATTAAAAATTCAAAATTAAAAATTAAAAATTAATATTAAAAATTAAAAATTATAAATTAAAAATTAAAAGTTAAAAATTAAAAATTTAAAAATTAAAAATTAAAAATTAAAAATTAAAAATTAAAAATTAAAAATTAAAAATTAAAAATTAAAAATTAAAAATTAAAAATTAAAAATTAAAAATTAAAAATTAAAAATTAAAAATTAAAAATTAAAAATTAAAAATTAAAAATTAAAAATTAAAAATTAAAAATTAAAAATTAAAAATTAAAAATTAAAAATTAAAAATTAAAAATTAAAAATTAAAAATTAAAAATTAAAAATTAAAAATTTAAAATTAAAAATTAAAAATTAAAAATTAAAAATTAAAAATTAAAAATTAAAAATTAAAAATTAAAAATTAAAAATTAAAAATTAAAAATTAAAAATTAAAAATTAAAAATTAAAAATTAAAAATTAAAAATAAAAAACTAAAAATTAAAAATTAAAAATTAAAAATTAAAAATTAAAAATTAAAAATTAAAAATTAAAAATTAAAAATTAAAAATTAAAAATAAAAAATTAAAAATTCAAAATTAAAAATTAAAAATTAAAAAGTAAAAAGTAAAAATTAAAAATTAAAAATTAAAAATTAAAAATTAAAAATTAAAAATTAAAAATTAAAAATTAAAAATTAAAAATTAAAAATTAAAAATTAAAAATTAAAAATTAAAAATTAAAAATTAAAAATTAAAAATTAAAAATTAAAAATTGAAAATTAAAAATTAAAAATTAAAAATTAAAAATTAAAAATTAAAAATTAAAAATTAAAAATTAAAATTAAAATTAAAATTAAAAATTAAAAATTAAAAATTAAAAATTAAAAATTAAAAATAAAAAATTAAAAATTAAAAATTAAAAATTAAAAATTAAGAATTAAATTTAAAAATTAAAAATTAAAAATTAAAAAATAAAAATTAAAAATTAAAAATTAAAAATTAAAAATTAAAAATTAAAAATAAAAAATTAAAAATTAAAAATTAAAAATTAAAAACTAAAAATTAAAAATTAAAAATTAAAAATTAAAAATTAAAAATTAAAAATTAAAAATTAAAAATTAAAAATTAAAAATTAAAAATTAAAAATTAGAAATTAAAAATTAAAAACTAAAAATTAAAAATTCAAAATTAAAAATTTATATTAAAAATTAAAAATTAAAAATTATAAATTAAAAATTAAAAGTTAAAAATTAAAAATTTAATAATTAAAAATTAAAAATTAAAAATTAAAAATTAAAAATTAAAAACTAAAAATTAAAAATTAAAAATTAAAAATTAAAAATTAAAAATTAAAAATTAAAAATTAAAAATTAAAAATTAAAAATTAAAAATTAAAAATTAAAAATTAAAAATTAAAAATTAAAAATTAAAAATTAAAAATTAAAAATTAAAAATTAAAAATTAAAAATTAAAAATTAAAAATTAAAAATTAAAAATTAATAATTAAAAATTAAAAATTAAAAATTAAAAATTAAAAATTAAAAATTAAAAATTAAAAATTAAAAATTAAAAATTAAAAATTAAAAATTAAAAATTAAAAATTAAAAATTAAAAATTAAAAATTAAAAATTAAAAATTAAAAATTAAAAATTAAAAATTAAAAATTAAAAATTAAAAATTAAAAATTAAAAATCAAAAATTAAAAATTAAAAATTAAAAATTAAAAATTACAAATTAAAAATTAAAAATTAAAAATTAAAAAGTAAAAATTTAAAATTAAAAATTAAAAATTAAAATTAAAAATTAAAAATTAAAAATTAAAAATTAAAAATTAAAAATTAGAAATTAAAAATTAAAAATTAAAAATTAAAAATTAAAAATTAAAAATTAAAAATTAAAAATTAAAAATTAAAAATTAAAAATTAAAAATTAAAAATTAAAAATTAAAAATTAAAAATTAAAAATTAAAAATTAAAAATTAAAAATTAAAAATTAAAAATTAAAAATTAAAAATTAAAAATTAAAAATTAAAAATTAAAAATTAAAAATTAAAAATTAAAAATTAAAAATTAAAAATTAAAAATTAAAAATTAAAAATTAAAAATTAAAAATTAAAAATTAAAAATTAAAAATTAAAAATTAAAAATTAAAAATTAAAAATTAAAAATTAAAAATTAAAAATTAAAAATTAAAAATTAAAAATTAAAAATTAAAAATTAAAAATTAAAAATTAAAAATTAAAAATTAAAAATTAAAAATTAAAAATTAAAAATTAAAAATTAAAAATTAAAAATTAAAAATAAAAGTTAAAATTAAAAATTAAAAATTAAAAATTAAAAATTCAAAATTAAAAATTAAAAATTAAAAATTAAAAATTAAAAATTAAAAATTAAAAATTAAAAATTAAAAATTAAAAATTAAAAATTAAAAATTAAAAATTAAAAATTAAAAAGTAAAAAGTAAAAAGTAAAAATTAAAGATTAAAAATTAAAAATTAAAAATTAAAAATTAAAAATTAAAAATTGAAAATTAAAAATTAAAAATTAAAATTAAAATTAAAATTAAAAATTAAAAATTAAAAATTAAAAATTAAAAATTAAAAATAAAAAATTAAAAATTAAAAATTAAAAATTAAAAATTAAAAATTAAAAATTAAAAATTAAAAATTAAAAATTAAAAATTAAAAATTAAAAATTAAAAATTAAAAATTAAAAATTAAAAATTAAAAATTAAAAATTAAAAATTAAAAATTAAAAATTAAAAATTAAAAATTAAAAATTAAAAATTAAAAATTAAAAATTAAAAATTAAAAATTAAAAATTTAAAATTTAAAATTTTAAATTAAAAATTAAAGATTAAAAATTAAAAATTAAAATTAAAAATTAAAAATTAAAAATTAAAAATTAAAAATTTAAAATTAAAAATTAAAAATTAAAAATTAAAAATTAAAAATTAAAAATTAAAAATTAAAAATAAAAAATTAAAAAATAAAAAATAAAAATTAAAAATTTAAAATTAAAAATTAAAAATCAAAAATTAAAAATTAAAAATTAAAAATTAAAAATTAAAAATTAAAAATTAAAAATTAAAAATTAAAAATTAAAAATTAAAAATTAAAAATAAAAGTTAAAATTAAAAATTAAAAATTAACAATTAAAAATTCAAAATTAAAAATTAAAAATTAAAAATTAAACAGTAAAAAGTAAAAAGTAAAAAGTAAAAAGTAAAAATTAAAGATTAAAAATTAAAAATTAAAATTTAAAAATTAAAAATTAAAAATTGAAAATTAAAAATTAAAAATTAAAAATTAAAATTAAAATTAAAATTAAAATTAAAAATTAAAAATTTAAAATTAAAAATTAAAAATTAAAAATTAAAAATTAAAAACTTAAAATTAAAAATTAAAAATTAAAAATAAAAAATTAAAAATTAAAAATTAAAAAT
>CAVMKG010000848.1:0-5000 GCA_963682025.1 Cordilura impudica | reverse complement strand
TAAAAATAAAAAATTAAAAATTAAAAATTAAAAATTAAAAATTAAAAATTAAAAATTAAAAATTAAAAATTAAAAATAAAAAATTAAAAATTAAAAATCAAAAATCAAAAATTAAAAATTAAAAATTAAAAATTAAAAATTAAAAATTAAAAATTAGAAATTAAAAATTAAAAAATAAAAATTAAAAATAAAAATTAAAAATAAAAATTAAAAATTAAAAATTAAAAATTAAAAATTAGGAATTAAAAATTAAAAATTAAAAATAAAAATTAAAAATTAAAAATTAAAAATTATAGATTAAAAATTAAAAATTAAAAATTAAAAATTAAAAATTAAAAATTAAAAATTAAAAATTAAAAATTAAAAATTAAAAATTAAAAATTAAAAATTAAAAATTAAAAATTAAAAATTAAAAATTAAAAATTAAAAATTAAAAATTAAAAATTAAAAATTAAAAATTAAAAATTAAAAATTAAAAATTAAAAATTAAAAATTAAAAATTAAAAATTAAAAATTAAAAATTAAAAATTAAAAATTAAAAATTAAAAATTAAAAATTAAAAATTAAAAATTAAAAATTAAAAATTAAAAATTAAAAATTAAAAATTAAAAATTAAAAATTAAAAATTAAAAATTAAAAATTAAAAATTAAAAATTAAAAATTAAAAATTAAAAATTAAAAATTAAAAATTAAAAATTAAAAATTAAAAATTAAAAATTAAAAATTAAAAATTAAAAATTAAAAATTAAAAATTAAAAATTAAAAATTAAAAATTAAAAATTAAAAATAAAAAATTAAAAATTAAAAATTAAAAATTAAAAATTAAAAATTAAAAATTAAAAATTAAAAATTAAAAATTAAAAATTAAAAATTAAAAATTAAAAATTAAAAATTAAAAATTAAAAATTAAAAATTAAAAATTAAAAATTAAAAATTAAAAATTAAAAATAAAAAATTAAAAATTAAAAATTAAAAATTAAAAACTAAAAACTAATAATTAAAAATTAAAAATTAAAAATTAAAAATTAAAAATTAATAATTAAAAATTAAAAATTAAAAATAAAAAATTAAAAATTAGAAATTAAAAATTAAAAGTTAAAAATTAAAAATTAAAATTTAAAAATTAAAAATTAAAAATTAAAAATTAAACATTAAAAATTAAAAATTAAAAATTAAAAATTAAAAATTAAAAATTAAAAATTAAAAATTAAAAATTAAAAATTAAAAATTAAAAATAAAAAATTAAAAATTAAAAATTAAAAATTAAAAATTAAAAATTAAAAATTAAAAATTAAAGATTAAAAATTAAAAATTAAAAATTAAAAATTAAAAATTAAAAATTAAAAATTAAAAATTAATAATTAAAAATTAAAAATTAAAAATTAAAAATTAAAAATTAAAAATAAAAATTAAAAATTAAAAATTAAAAATTAAAAATTAAAAATAAAAATTAAAAATTAAAAATTAAAAATTAAAAATTAAAAATTAAAAATTAAAAATTAAAATTAAAAATTAAAAATTAAAAATAAAAATAAAAATTAAAAATTAAAAATTAAAAATTAAAAATTAAAAATTAAAAATTAAAAATTAAAAATTAAAAATTAAAAATTAAAAATTAAAAATTAAAAATTAAAAATTAAAAATTAAAAATTAAAAATTAAAAATTAAAAATTAAAAATTAAAAATTAAAAATTAAAAAATTAAAAATTAAAAATTAAAAATTAAAAATTAAAAATTAAATATTAAAAATTAAAAATTAAAAATCAAAAATTAAAAATTAAAAATTAAAAATTAAAAATTAAAAATTAAAAATTAAAAATTAAAAATTAAAAATTAAAAATTAAAAATTAAAAATTAAAAATTAAAAATTAAAAATTAAAAATTAAAAATTAAAAATTAAAAATTAAAAATTAAAAATTAAAAATTAAAAATTAAAAATTAAAAATTAAAAATTAAAAATTAAAAATTAAAAATTAAAAATTAAAAATTAAAAATTAAAAATTAAAAATTAAAAATTAAAAATTAAAAATTAAAAATTAAAAATTAAAAATTAAAAATTAAAAATTAAAAATTAAAAATTAAAAATTAAAAATTAAAAATTAAAAATTAAAAATTAAAAATTAAAAATTAAAAATTAAAAATTAAAAATTAAAAATTAAAAATTAAAAATTAAAAATTAAAAATTAAAAATTAAAAATTAAAAATTAAAAATTAAAAATTAAAAATTAAAAATTAAAAATTAAAAATTAAAAATTAAAAATTAAAAATTAAAAATTAAAAATTAAAAATTAAAAATTAAAAATTAAAAATTAAAAATTAAAAATTAAAATTAAAAATTAAAAATTAAAATTAAAAATTAAAAATTAAAAATTAAAAATTAAAAATTAAAATTAAAAATTAAAAATTAAAAATTAAAAATTAAAAATTAAAAATTAAAAATTAAAAATTAAAAATTAAAAATTAAAAATTAAAAATTAAAAATTAAAAATTAAAAATTAAAAATTAAAAATTAAAAATTATAAATTATAAATTATAAATTAAAAATTAAAAATTAAAAATTAAAAATTAAAAATTAAAAATTAAAAATTAAAAATTAATATTAAAAATTAAAAATTAAAAATTAAAAATTAAAAGTTAAAAATTAAAAATTAAAAATTTAAAATTAAAACTTAAAAATTAAAAATTTGAAATTAAAAATTAAAAATTAAAAATTAAAAATTAAAAATTAAAAATTAAAAATTAAGAATTAAAAATTAAAAATTAAAAATTAAAAATTAAAAATTAAAAATTAAAAATTAAAAATTAAAAATTAAAAATTAAAAATTAAAAATTAAAAATTAAAAATTAAAAATAAAAGTTAAAATTAAAAATTAAAAATTAAAAATTAAAAATTAAAAATTAAAAATTAAAAATTAAAAATTAAAATTAAACATTAAAAATTAAAAATTTTAAATTTAAATTTAAAATTCAAATAAATTTAAAATTTAAAATTCAAAATTAAAAATTAAAAATTAAGAATTAAAAATTAAAAATTAAAAATTGAAAATTAAAAATTAAAAATTAAAAATTAAAAATTAGAAATTAAAAATTAAAAATTAAAAATTAAAAATTAAAAATTAAAAATTAAAAATTAAAAATTAAAAATTAAAAATTAAAAATTAAAAATTAAAAATTAAAAATTAAAAATTAAAAATTAAAAACTAAAATTAAAATTAAAAATTAAAAAGTAAAAATTAAAAATTAAAAATTAAAAATTAAAAATTAAAAATTAAAAATTAAAAATTAAAAATTTAAAATTAAAAATTAAAAATTAAAAATTAAAAATTAAAAATTAAAAATTAGAAATTAAAAATTAAAAATTTAAAATTAAAAATTAAAAATTAAAATTAAAAATTAAAAATTAAAAATTAAAAATTAAAAATTAAAAATTAAAAATTAAAAATTAAAAATTAAAAATTAAAAATTTAAAATTAAAAATTAAAAATTAAAAATTAAAAATTAAAAATTAAAAATTAAAAATTAAATATTAAAAATTAAAAATTAAAAATTAAAAATTAAAAATTAAAAATTAAAAATTAAAAATTAAAAATTAAAAAATTAAAAATTAAAAATTAAAAATTAAAAATTAAAAATTAAAAATTAAAAATTAAAAATTAAAAATTAAAAATTAAAAATTAAAAATTAAAAATTAAAAATTAAAAATTAAAAATTAAAAATTAAAAATTAAAAATTAAAAATTAAAAATTAAAAATTAAAAATTAAAAAATTAAAAATTAAAAATTAAAAATTAAAAATTAAAAATTAAAAATTAAAAATTAAAAATTAAAAATTAAAAATTAAAAATTAAAATTAAAAATTAAAAATTAAAAATTAAAAATTAAAAATTAAAAATTAAAAATTAAAAATTAAAAATTAAAAATTAAAAATTAAAAATTAAAAATTAAAAATTAAAAATTAAAAATTAAAAATTAAAAATTAAAAATTAAAAATTAAAAATTAAAAATTAAAAATTAAAAATTAAAATTAAAAATTAAAACTAAAAATAAATTAAAAATTAAAAATTAAAAATTAAAAATTAAAAATTAAAAATTAAAAATTAAAAATTAAAAATTAAAAATTAAAAATTAAAAATTAAAAATTAAAAATTAAAAATTAAAAATTAAAAATTAAAAATTAAAAATTAAAAATTAAAAATTAAAAATTAAAAATTAAAAATTAAAAATTAAAAATTAAAAATTAAAAATTAAAAATTAAAAATTAAAATAAAAAATTAAAAATTAAAAATAAAAATTAAAAATTAAAAATTAAAAATTAAAAATTAAAAATTAAAAATTAAAAATTAAAAATTAAAAATTAAAAATTAAAAATTAAAAATTAAAAATTAAAAATTAAAAATTAAAAATTAAAAATTAAAAATTAAAAATTAAAAATTAAAAATTAAAAATTAAAAATTAAAAATTAAAAATTAAAAATTAAAAATTAAAAATTAAAAATTAAAAATTAAAAATAAAAATTAAAAATTAAAAATTAAAAATTAAAAATTAAAAATTAAAAATTACAAATTAAAAATTAAAAATTAAAAATTAAAAATTAAAAATTAAAAAATTAAAAATTAAAAATTAAAAATTAAAAATTAAAAATTAAAAATAAAAATTAAAAATTAAAAATTAAAATTAAAAATTAAAATTAAAAATTAAAAATTAAAAATTAAAAATTAAAAATTAAAAATTAAAAATTAAAAATTAAAATTAAAAATTAAAAATTAAAAATTAAAAATTAAAAATTAAAAATTAAAAATTAAAAATTAAAAATTAAAAATTAAAAAATTAAAAATTAAAAATTAAAAATTAAAAATTAAAAATTAATAATTAAAAATTAAAAATTAAAAATTAAAATTTAAAAATTAAAAATTAAAAATTAAAAATTAAAAATTAAAAATTAAAAATTAAAAATTAAAAATTAAAAATTAAAAATAAAAATTAATAAAAATTAAAAATTAA
>CAVMKG010000847.1:7500-112500 GCA_963682025.1 Cordilura impudica | reverse complement strand
TTTATTTTAGTTAGAATCTGTATATACATACCTATATAAAAACGTTTTTGCATTTGCTAATATTAATTGAAAACTGTTGAAGAAAATCCATGTTTTATTTATGAAAATGAAAATAAATATTTATTGCAACATACATATAATAATGACCAATATATTTCTATTATTGTAATTCTAAAAAGAATGAACAATATTTTTAGCTTCATTATTCTGGCAGTAAATGAAAACATTTGCTGGCTTTCCGACACAGGGACATGCCACATATAGTTGCTCATGGGAAAACAACTGTTTTCGAGGTCCAAACCACATATTTGCAATGATTGTTCTTGAGATTTATTAATGGTCATGGCAAAGCCCAATCTGATCGGAAATTGTAATCTTTTGAATATTATCGGTGTGTCGGTAGGAATCATAGGAATTCTTGGCAGCAAAACATGTTTTCCTTAAAACTTTCCTTTGAGAATTGTGGCCTCAATAACATTGGGCATTATTCTCTCAACAATTAACTTGGTTCCATTACATATTGTCGGAGCGTTGAGGTTACGTAGCAAAATTATTGGAGAACCAACTTTTAATTTTAATAAATGTGGCGGTAGACCGGGCACATCAAGTGAATTCAAAAAAATTCTGTTGGAGAATTGACTGCTTCATTTTCTTTAATAACACTATCCATAGATTTGAAAGAAGACGTTTCGGAATCAATCAAGTCCTGAATAACAACATGTTATCGACATCGACATTGTTGCGGCTAAAATAGCTCTTTCACCTAACCACACACAGAAAACTGATTCGTTGTGGCTACCATATTTATTGCCAACCAAATTACGATGAAGCAAATATCCGAATTTTGAGTCCATGACAATTACAATTCTATCGTGTTAACAGTAAATATTTTATCACAATAGAAATGAAATATTGCTATAAAATTTATATTAATACAATCGAAAATACAGTTGTTAAACTTTAGAACAATTCCGTTTGTATTTTTTTTTTTCTGTGTGCAATCATATTTACGATATTGATTTTGAATGCCGGGGAATACATTTTTAATTAATTCATCGCGTGACGATATAAATTGACAAAAATCTTGTGGATAGTTTAATAGTTTGACTGGTTGGGTTAATATTGATTTTACCTTTACCAAGATCGAGTAGTTGTTTTGAAAATTGGTCAGCCATTTGATCATTTTGTAATCGTACTCGCATGTTTGTTGTTAATTTTAAAGTTTGAACGCTACTCCATAATGTTGATGATTTTCAGCAGGCATTTATTTCGTCAGCATAGGTTGATTTTGGTATGACTGGCAATGTTTGACGAAGATCTCCAGATAATAAAATAAGAGCTCCACCAAAAAGTCTTTCATTGCCTTTCAAATCTTTTAAAGTTCGATGTAATGCTTCTAAGGAATGTTTGTGAACCATGGTACATTCATCCCAAATAATAATACTGCATTTTTGCAGAACTTTTGCCATACCGGAATGTTTTTTGATATTAGAGACGATGATTTGAGAGCTGAATGAGCTGTACGACCACCATGCAATAATGTTGCGGCTATTCCGGACGAAGCAATAGCCAATGCAATTTTTCCTTACATTTTGGTTAGAATGTTTATATATAAAACCTTTTGTGAATTTTGAAACTTATAAAATTTAAATAAATTTGACAACTCATTATTTTTTGAACGCCAGCGCCATCTACCGGGTCCAACAAAAAATTTTGGCATCATCTAACATCCTGAATAATAACATTAATATTATCGACATAGAAATTTTTTGAAGTTTAAATAGTTCTTTCACTTAACCAGGTAGTTGTTTTGAAAACATACATACATACATAAAACATACATACATTCTGAATTGCAGTCAAATCGCACTAAATAAAAAAATAAAAAAATAAAAAACAAAAAATGAGGAGTTTAACTTCTTATATATAAAATTCTTGTATCGCGGTCTCTGTAATTGAACTCCTCCGAAACGGCTTGACTGATTCTCATGAAATTTTGTGTGGATATTGGGTAGGTCTCACAAACGTACAACAGGTATTTTTTTTTTGATATCTCAAGTGGGCGTGGCACTTATGGCTATCATAGTACTCCAGATATCTGATTTTAAAAGTTCACTTTGTATGGGGGGTACCCCTCCCAGTGGCCATATCAAAAAAAAAAAAATAAACGTTGTCCGATTCTCAGACCTACCCAATATGCGCACAAAATTTCATGAGAATCGGTCGAGCCGTTTCGGCGGAATTTTACCACAAACACTGCGACAGAAGAATTTTATATATAAGAAGTTAAACTCCTTTTTTTGTTTTTTTATTTTTCTATTTAGTGCGATTTGACTGCAATTCAGAATGTATGTATGTTTTATCATTGGAAATTTTTGTATGTATAAATGGACCCGAGAGATGGCGCTGGGGTAAAGTCATTTCGAATATTCTTATTTACGGTGCGATTTTAATGAAACTAAGAATGTACATATATGTATGTTAGATGAAAAATAATGAGTTGTCCAATTTATTAAAATTTTATAAGTTCCAAGATTCACAAACGTTTTTATATACAAATATTCTAACCAAAAAGGAAGGAAAATTGCATTAGCTATTGCTTTATCCGGAATAGCCGCAACATTATTGCATGGTGGTCGTACAGCTCATTCAGCACTCAAATCACCGTTAAATGTACAAACGAATGAGAATGCCGTATGTAATATAAAAAATCATTCCGGTATGGCAAAAGTTCTGCCAAAATGCAATATTATTATTTGGGATGAATATAACATGGCTTACAAACATTCCTTAGAAGCACAACATACCACTTTAAAAGATTTGAAAGGCAATGAAAGACTTTTTGGTGGAGCTCTCATTTTATTATCCATGATCCAACGGCTGACCAGTTTTCAAAACAACTACTTGGTTAAGTGAAAGAACTATTTAAGCCGCAAAAAGTTTCGATGTCGATAATATTAATGTTATTATTCAGGACATGATTGATTCTGAAAGTGTTACTTCAAATCTATGGTTAGTGTTGTTGAAGAAAATGAAGCAGTCAATTATCCAACAGAATTTTTGAATTCACTTGATGTGCCCGATCTACCTCACCATTTATTAAAATTAAAAGTTGGTTCTCCAATAATTTTGCTACGTAACCTCACCGCCCCGAGACTATGTAATGGAACCAGGTTAATTGTTGAGAGAATAATATCCAATGTTATTGAGGCCACAATTCTCAAAGGCAAATTTAAAGGAAAACATGTCTTGCTGCCAAGAATTCCTATGATTCCTACCGACACACCGATAACATTCAAAAGATTGCAATTTCCGAACAGATTGGGCTTTACCATGACCATCTATAAATCTCAAGGACAATGATTGCACATATGTGGTTTGGACCTCGAAAACAGTTGTTTTTTCCGTGTCGGAAAGCCAGCAAATTTATTAATTTACTGCCAGAATAAGGAAACTAAAAATATTGTTCACTCTTTTTAGAATTACAATGATAGAAATATATTGGTCATTCTTATACATATGTATGTTACAATATGTATTTATTTTAATTTTCATAAATAAAACATGTTTTTTTAACAGTTTTAATACTAACAAATGCACAAACTTTTTTTATATAGATATATACAGATTCTAACTAAAATTAAAAATTCATTGAGGGCAAAACAACGTTTGCCGGGTCCAGCTAGAATTTGAAACCGATCGGGGAGTTGCCCCTAATCCCCACTTAAGCCAAAATTTAAATTGTGAAGCTAGTGAAAATTTATTGTCATCCAGAAAATTTTCAAGCGAACATTACAAATTCTTCGATATAATAATCCTTAATAATAATAAAAAATGTTGGGTGAACAATCCAATCCAAAATTAAATATTTTCCTCCCCAAGGTAAATTTTAATTTTTTTTAACCAGTTTTGGACAACACTACGGAAACATTATGTCCAAAATGCATTTCTTTAATATAATAAATTGCACCGTATTTTATATTTTTTCAGCTAATTCAAAGTGTGTATGCTGTCAGCAAATTTCAAAAAGACTTGACACGGTTCTGGAGATTTTGAAAAAAGACTTCGGGACTTTGGCAATGTGCTGGCGGCTATTATATGTGCATAATTTTTCAAGAAATCCTTTTCGAAAAAACTATTAATGAAATAAACTTTTTGCCAATATATATCAACATTCAATAATTGACCAGACAAGACTTTGAGAGCAGCTGTTCATCGGCAAATATTTTAAACAAGAGAGCCGCAACAATTCTAAAGGCAACGTACATCATGGCGAAAATCTTCAAGAATATGTTTAATTACACATATTATATTAATTTAATATTACATTAAAAAAAAATATTTTATTAAAATAATATATAATATTTAGAAAGGTTTAGCCAGCCTTGAATGAAATGAGCTGTCAAATACCAAAAGAGATTGTTATATACAATTGTAAAGTGCAATTTTTAATTCTTATGTACTTTTAACTATATGTAATTATTTGTTAATTAAAATTGTGTTCCAAAAATTTTAGATCCAATTTAAAAATTGATTTGGTACATTTTTTTAAAAAAAAGTACATTTTAGTAAAATTTGGGAACTTTTGGTGAAACCTCTCTGATTTTAATGATTTTAATTTATGTGAAATATATAGGACAATTTTTGTGGGTAGTTATGGTATCGTTTATAGGGGCTATTTGTACGATGATGAGTGTTCGTGAGCAATATTCCAAATTTAGGCCTGAGTAGGAGCCGGCTGTTAACTGCATATATAAAGAATTTTAATTTTCGCACTATTTTGGCAGGGATTTTCAAATTCTAAATAATTGCCAGTAGTTGAGACAGATCAAGGAATGGTTGATTCTGGCAATTATTTAAATAAGCGGCATTATATATCGTTAGCTGATGTGCAAGACGGCGTAACAAGCAAAAAATTAACAAGTAAGAAAATTATAGTCGGTCTAGACCGACTATACGATACCCTATACCATGCGTTTAGAGACCCTATCTCTAAGGCCCAACTAACTGGATATAGAAAATAAGCATAAACCAAATTTGAGTGGGATTTTTATTAATTTTTTCGGCTGCATATATGAAAAAGTTCATATCGGATGATATATCTATATGGGGACTAGGCCCAAAAATGGACCGATCCTGACCATGTTTGGTAAAGTCTCTTGTATTTTGCAAAAATATATACAAACAAAATTTGGGAAGAATCAGTGCAATATTTTTGTTTTTTGATTGATTTAAGTGAAGATCGGGAAGCAGCTCTATACGGGGCCTATGACTAAGAGTTGTCCAATAGGGATCATTTTTGGACTACTGATTAATGGATGTAATATATACATAGAAACCCAATTTGACTAAGATTTGTATGATAATTTGGATCTTATGGCAATTTATGTCGATTTCATAGGGGTAATTTGTATGGGGGCTAGGTCTGAACATGGACCGATTCTCACCAATTTCAATAGCGTTCATCCCATGGCCGATGAAAGCTTATATTCCAAATTTCGTCAAAATATATTCATATTTGCGACCTGCAGTTTGATTACAAGCTTTACATGGACACACAGACGGACGGACGGACGGACGGACGGACGGACATCGTTTAATCGAATCAGATAGTTATTCTGATTTGATCGGTATAATTAAAGATGGGTGTTGGTCAAATATTTTTGGTTGTTACAAACAGCAGCACAAAGTCATTATACCCAAACCACATAGTGGTATAGGGTATAAAAATGGGATTTTGATCGAATATGATGCATTACGTTATTTTGGATTTCATCTAACAATATGTACGTATGTATGTTGGTACTTCCACTCACCTGATGTGCGTCAATAGTTTCGTCTTCTGGTGTTAATGCTAGTGAAGATTTTCTATGTCCCGGCCTGCCACCACCCGATGAACTTGTTCCAGAAGTACCAGTACCTATTAAAAGAATAGAAAATTAAAAATGTTCATCAAGTACAAACTAGATATGTTTTGCAGTCTCCCATTTAATCAGTGAAACAGGTTGATTATAGTTTGATAATATGTAAATTTAAAATAACTTATTAGATAAACATTAAGAAATATTTTAGAATTATGAAACAAATCATATGTAAATTGACAGATAATACTGGTAAACTTGTATACTGAAATTAATGTATGTAAGTCAATATGAATAAAATATATCGTTTATATTATTTTAAAAAAGACTCCCGATCAATTCCAAAAAGATGTGTATTATATGCATAATTCGATATATGGCCATAAATAATTAATTTCTTAAAAAAAAATAGAAAATAAAAACAAGTAAGAAAATTACACGTCCAATTACAGGTCCAACTAATAGGATATAGAAAATAAGCATAATCCAAATTTGAGTGATATTGTCATTTATTTCTTTCCCTGCAGATATGAAAAAGTTCATATTGGATGCTATATTAACATGGGGACTAGGTCGAAAAAACGACCGATCCTGACCATATTTGGTAGTCACTTATTTTTTGCAAAAATATATACAAACCAAATTTTAGATAGATTGATAGATTGAAGTAAAGATCGGAAAGCAGATTTATATATGGGCTATGACTAATAAATCTCCTACACTCTTTATTTCTGGACTACTGGTTAATGGGTTAATGGGTTAATTAAACTCAAAGAAACCAAATATCTAATAATTTGGATCTTATGGCAATTTAAATAGATCTGATAGGAGTCATTTGTATGGGGACTAGGTCTGAACATGTACCGATTTTTACCAATTTCAATAGCGTTCGTCCTATGTCTGATGGAAGCTTATATACCAAATTTCATAGGACGGATATCGCTATATCGACTCAGAAAGAGATTGAGTCGATCGGTCTGGAAAAAAGTTTTGGTAGTTTAAACATCAGTATAAAGTCATTATACCCTGACCACACAGTGGTATAGAGTACAAATATTATGAGTCATTTGAAGTAATGGGTAACAAAAAAAGAAAAATCGTTAAGGCCGTAGAGTAAATGTGTGCAAAATCTAACGAAACTGTACATACATATGTACATATGTATGGATGTATAAGTATAATATCCTATTAAAGGCCAGTTTACACTATAACACTTTGTAATACGACCTGTCAAAAGGTTGAGTATTATGAAAACGCTGTATCATGTAAAAAGCTTATGTTATGAATTTTACAGTCTGTAGGATTTTACTTTCGAATTCCGTTGGTTTTAGAAACATTTCTAAAAGCTTGCCATTTTCATCGGACCAGAGTTGTTTTTTTGGTAATATTAAAAAAAAGGTAAACAAAAACAAGGAAAGTGGATATAAAATATAAATTTCAAAATAAGTTTGCTTGTTATTCTAAACAGCTGTTTTTATAAGATTTGAGTGTGATGCTGTAAATGGCCTAAGTATGCAGAAATAATGTCGGTACGACTTTATGACAGTTCATCGGATGTTTATTTCGAAAAATCATACGACTGAGTGGTATCGTGTAAATGGGTCCTAAGCGATTACTATTACGCTATTACTTTTCTTCTTGCAATGTTTTATTTACTTTTCAGTTTGTTATGATATGGCTTAATTTTAAAATAACTATTATTGGTTATTTATACAAATGCATCTCTTACCAAGAAGTTCAGTGAATGCTTTAGCATAATGCCTGGCAATTTCTGACTCACTGGGACCTTCATAACGTACATTTGGCCCTGTTAAACTTTCATAACAGAAACTTGAAGAGTGACCTAATTCAATTTGTGGAACTATAATTTGAGTACTGCCACCAACAGAACCCGGGCCAAAGTCTTCATGAACAGCTTTGGAAAAAAAATTGTCGATTAAAAATCAAAAATGTATGGAACACCGGTCTAATGTTACCTTGTCCTTGTGTCAATTTACTTCGCTGTGTTTTGTAACGAGGCATTAAACGGATTAAATCAATTTATGCAATAATTGGAAAAGTTTCAATCAACAGTTTTGATACCAATATCATTTCTTGTTTTACACTTTCTCAATCAAAAGATTGTCTTTTCATAGTTTTTTTTTCTTTTAGTATTATTTGGCTTCTCAATATCGGTTCAAAGCATCAAATAAAGTACATGATCTTACAAATAACACGGAAATTTTTAATTATTTTGTTGTTTTAATAAACATTTTGTTTGGTTTTCTGAAACTTTGACTTTTTTACTTCAACTTAATATAAAATATTCAAAATTATTTTGATTTGATGTTTGTTTTTTTTTTTTATTTATTATTTAAAAACTACTTGTCTACAGCTACACGTGTAAGTTTAATTTCGAAAAATCCAGTACATTCAGATTATTTCACTAAACAATCATAATGCCACTTTCAGCAACGCTTGTGAAATATTATTAAAGTCAGCGAATTTTTGACAAGTGCTGAGAAACATCGAAAAGCAACATAGTGTTGCAATATAATTATTTATCTAGTAATTTACTGGTATGTGATGGTTAAATAATAATTATGATTATATCTCATTTTGCGCATATATAATATTCCGAAATTATTGCGACTGCTCTGATATGTAGTCGATTTCGTGTTCGACACATTGTGTTACTTACTATATGGAAGCTAAAATAGATTTTGACAGAATGACTCCCATTAATCATTAAATCTAGAAAACTGCAATCAATATTTAAAACATTGATAACTGAATTAAGGTCAAGGTAACTAGCTTGCTTTACATTTTTAGAAGAAACAAGGTGCACACCCGATGGTGCACACTCGAAATTCGTTGGTTCAAGAACATGTGTGACCCAAGGAAAAAATTGTTTCTTAAGACGTTTTCTTTCTGACATAGAGAGACACTTTTTATTCAACCTTTCGGTTGATGTATAAGATAAGGTAGCTCTTAATTCAGAATATATAAAAAATACACTTTTCGAAAAAAAGTGCAAATAAAGTGCGACATTTTTTGTCAGAAGAGAAAACGGCATTAGTCTCCGTATAAAAATAGCATCTGATCTTTTTCATATTTTCAGGCAAAAAACTTATAACTTTCATTTGTTGACCTTAATGGTATAAAAATAAAATATTTCACCAACTAAATACATACTACTGGTTAATGGGTTAGTTAAACTCAAAGAAACCAAATATCTAATAATTTGGATCTTATGGCAATTTAAATAGATCTGATAGGAGTCATTTGTATGGGGACTAGGTCTGAACATGTACCGATTTTTACCAATTTCAATAGCGTTCGTCCTATGTCTGATGGAAGCTTATATACCAAATTTCATCGGACGGATATCGCTATATCGACTCAGAAAGAGATTGAGTCGATCGGTTTGGAAAAAAGTTTTGGTAGTTTAAACATCAGTATAAAGTCGTTATACCCTGACCACACAGTGGTATAGGGTACAAATATTATGAGTCATTTGAAGTAATGGGTAACAAAAAAAGAAAAATCGTTAAGGCCGTAGAGTAAATGTGTGCAAAATCTAACTAAACTGTACATACATACATACATATGTACATATGTATGGATGTATAAGTATAATATCCTATTAAAGGCCAGTTTACACTATAACACTTTGTAATACGACCTGTCAAAAGGTTGAGTATTATGAAAACGCTGTATCATGTAAAAAGCTTATGTTATGAATTTTACAGTCTGTAGGATTTTACTTTCGAATTCCGTTGGTTTTAGAAACATTTCTAAAAGCTTGCCATTTTCATCGGACCAGAGTTGTTTTTTTGGTAATATTAAAAAAAAGGTAAACAAAAACAAGGAAAGTGGATATAAAATATAAATTTCAAAATAAGTTTGCTTGTTATTCTAAACAGCTGTTTTTATAAGATTTGTGTGTGATGCTGTAAATGGCCTAAGTATGCAGAAATAATGTCGGTACGACTTTATGACAGTCCGATGAATTTCATCGGATGTTTATTTCGAAAAATCATACGACTGAGTGGTTTCGTGTAAATGGGACCTAAGCGATTACTATTACGCTATTACTTTTCTTAATAAATTCTCGATTGTGTTTAGAATCTAGTTTAGATGGATGAGTGTGTGTGAATAGACATGACCGCTAATGTGGTCACAAACAAATGATGCGCCTTAAACTGTGCTTTGTTAAGAATAGATATAATTTAATTTTTTTACAATGTTTTATTTACTTTTCCGTTTGTTATGGTATGGCTTAATTTTAAATCAACTATTATTGGTTATTTATACAAATGCATCTCTTACCAAGAAGTTCAGTGACTGCTTTAGCATAATGCCTGGCAATTTGTGACTCACTGGGACCTTCATAACGTACATTTGGCCCTGTTAAACTTTCATAACAGAAACTTGAAGAGTGACCTAATTCAATTTGTGGAACTATAATTTGAGTACTGCCACCAACAGAACCCGGGCCAAAGTCTTCATAAACAGCTTTGGAAAAAAATTGTCGATTAAAAATCAAAAATGTATGGAACACCGGTCTAATGTTACCTTGTCCTTGTGTCAATTTAATTCGCTGTGTTTTGTAACGAGGCATTAAACGGATTAAATCAATTTATGCAATAATTGGAAAAGTTTCAATCAACAGTTTTGATACCAATATCATTTCTTGTTTTACACTTTCTCAATCAAAAGATTGTCTTTTTATAGTTTTTTTTTCTTTTGGTATTATTTGGCTTCTCAATATCGGTTCACAGCATCAAATAAAGTACATGATCTTACAAATAAGACGGTAATTTTTAATTAATTTGTTGTTTTAATAAACATTTTGTTTGGTTTTCTGAAACTTTGACTTTTTTACTTCAACTTAATACAAAATACTCAAAATTATTTTGATTTGATTTTTGTTTTTATTTTTTTTATTATTAGTTAAAAACTACTTGTCTACAGCTACACGTGTAAGTTTAATTTCGACAAATCCAGTACATTCAGATTACTTCACTAAACAATCATAATGCCACTTTCAACAACGCTTGTGAAATACTACTAAAGTCAGCGAATTTTTGACAAGTGCTGAGAAACATCGAAAAGCAACATAGTGTTGCAATATAATTATTTATCTAGTAATTTACTGGTATGTGATGGTTAAATAATAATTATAATTATATCTCATTTTGCGCATATATAATATTCCGAAATTATTGCGACTGCTCTTACTAGCTTGTTTTACATTTTTAGAAGAAACAAGGTGCACACCCGAAGGTGCACACTCGAAATTCGTTGGTTCAAGAACATGTGTGACCCAAGGAAAAAATTGTTTCTTAAGACGTTTTCTTTCTGACATAGAGAGACGCTTTTTATTCAACCTTTCGGTTGATGTATAAGATAAGGTAGCTCTTAATTCAGAATATATAAAAAATACACTTTTCGAAAAAAGTGCAAATAAAGTGCGACATTTTTTGTCAGATGAGAAAACGGCATTAGTCTCCGTATAAAAATAGCATCTGATCTTTTTCATATTTTCAGGCAAAAACCTTATAACTTTCATTTGTTGACCGTAATGGTATAAAAATAAAATATTTCACCAACTAAATACATAAATTTTCTGTACATTTCAATGGAGGGTGTAGCGACATTGTATTGGATTTTTTTTATTCAACTTTCCTGTCAGAAAAAAAAACGGTAAAGCGTTGGGAAGTACTCTGAAAGGTAGTATACTGACTTTTGCGTTTTAACGTGCTTTACCAGACCCTAAATAATTACATCGATTGACACACGGTCCTGCTTCATTTTAAACGTTGGATAGGATGGATATATGGTTCTGAGTCCTGATGCAATGAGTTTGTAATTTTGTTTGTTACTCCAAAAAAATTTGTATTAATATAGCAACCGACTTTGAATCGCTTTATGGTTTGATTTTACGATGTCCGTCGGTCCGTATCATAAAATACTTTGTTTATTATAATGCTTTTAATATAAGTAATTATTAAAATGTATAGTCTATCAACTGAAAAAATGCTAAGAATGATATCTTTATTTTCAAATCATTTGTTTTTAATACTTATTTTTCAATTCTTAATCACGTATGCAAAAATACCTATATTAACAAAATATACATAATATAAAAGTATTTAAAAAAATGTGTAATAAATTAAACTAAAAATTAAAAAACTAAACACTATAAACTTAAATTAAAAATTGAAAAGTAAATATAAGAACTAAAAACTAAAAATTTAAAATTGAAAAATCAAAAATTAAAAAGAAATGAAAAAATAAAAATTTTAAAACTAAAACTAAAATTAAAAAACTAAAAATTAAAAACTAAAAACTTAAATTTATATTAAAAAACTAAAAACTTAAATTAAAAATTGAAAACCTAAAAACTAAAAACTTAAATTAAACAATTGAAAAGCAAATATAAAAAACTTAAACTAAAACGAAAACCTGAAAAATCAAAAATTAAAATAACTAAATAACTAAAAATTTCAAAAACTAAAACTTAAGTAAAAATGGAAAATTGAAAATCGAAATATAAAAACTAAAAATATAAAAAAGCATGTTTAAAATTCTTTCTTGTAATTAGTGGTACCTATAATAAACTTATCTAATTTAATAAACCACTCTAGTTATTATAACCATTTTTTAAGAAAATGTATAACATAATATGAAGGTAAAACCCTATGATAAAACAATAATAAAAAAGAATGAAACATCTAAAATATTAATGAAAAACAACTATGGGAACTAACTGTAAGAAACTTGAATATTCAAAGTTAATAAAATTCAATAAAAAAAAGAATGATATATCTAAAATATTAATGAAAAACACATATCTATAATAAATTAAACTAACAATTAAAAATAAAAAAATTAAAAAACTAAAATTAAAAAACTTAAAACTAAAAACTTAAATTAAAAATTGAAAACCTGAAAACTAAAAGCTTATGGCGTTTACTTTTCTGACAAAAAATGTTGCATGTTTT
Source organism: Cordilura impudica (assembly GCA_963682025.1). Taxonomy (NCBI): domain Eukaryota; kingdom Metazoa; phylum Arthropoda; class Insecta; order Diptera; family Scathophagidae; genus Cordilura; species Cordilura impudica. Next base: position 99,650 of record CAVMKG010000847.1, on the reverse strand, counting down.
TCCCATTTCGCACTTTTTTCTCTTATTGTGTTCTTTTCTAAAAAAGTGTCAACCTTTCGAAAGGGAAGCGTGTTCTTTTCTAAAAATGTCGCACTATAAATATGTGAAAATGTTGCATCTTTCGCACTTTAAAAATACAGAGGGTGGGAATCGCACGTTAAAACAGCTGACATCTGTTTTGTTTGTTAATGTGTATTTGTGTGAAGAAATGAAAAAAAGTTCAATTTTTATTTTGTTTAAAATAAATTAACATGGAAAATATCACTACGCTTTTATGTGCTAAAAAAAATTTTTAGATGAGCTGTTAGATTCATCTTTATCATCATCTGATGATGAAATATATGATATGATAATGGGAAGAAATCCACAACCGCGAGTGAAATGATTTGTGGAGAACGTAATTAATGAATGCTCTGAAGTTGATGTATGTTTAATTTCATAGGACAATAACTCCTTTTTCTAATACATATATGTATATATACTTATTTTTATAGTTTAAGAAGAATTTGCGTATTAGTCGGGAAGGTGCCATTGTTGTTTTTGAGAGATATTCATAGTGTTATTTCAAGCGATCTTACCAGGGAGGAAGACAACAGTCAACTGTTGAAACCCATATCTTGTCATTTTTGTGGTAAGATTGGCCAAATTCATAAGATACAAGAAGTAAAAATATTGTTTGTATGTTTAGCGGGAATAAAACCACCTTTAGAAAAGTGGCAAACCTTTTCGACACTTCATTGTCAAACCTTCACAATTCCTTCAACAAGGTTTTACAATTCATTATGGAAGATGTAGCGCCGGAAGCAATAAAGTGTCCTCAATCACACGATGAAAAAGAAGCTGTTGCGAAAGAGTTTGAAAAAGAATGGTAATCTTTATTGCTATGAAAAAAATTTATTAAAACAGTTTTAATAACTGTTTTACATTTATATTTACATTTCAGTAAGGGCACCAAAAGATAAAATTCGCTCAACATATGCGAACAGGCATGATGGTGTTTCAATAACCATGCAGGGTATTTGTGATTGGAAGTTACGATTCCTAGACGTATACATTGGAATCCCCAGCAAAATCCACGACTCTAGGATATTAAATTTATCGTTTATTTTTTTTTTGCAGCGTTTATGCTTTCCTGATTATCATTTACTGGGAGATTCTGCATACCCCTTAATGGAATATCTTTTGACACCATTTCGTAATTATGGCAACATGAGCGATTTGACTAAAAATTATAATTTAAGATTTTTCAGAACACGTGTCGAGAATGCATTTGGTGTATTAAAATGTTGTGTTCTTCACAACATGTGTATCGATAGGGATGAAAATTTTCCTGAAGATATTGGTGAAATGCAGCAATGAAGAAATCAAATTAAATTTTTTTTAATTCAACAGCAAATTAATGTATATAATTATTTATAAAAAAATTAACATAATAATGGCGTCAATTCATAAAAATAATTATATATTTAAAAAGGTTTTCAATAAATTTTGATACAAAATGTACTGAATTGAAACAAATTATTTGCATAAATAACATCTTTCAAAAAAGAGTATGTTAATACGTTTTCCAAAAATTAATAATTTAAAATGTCCTGTGGATCAAAACGATACACTAGATGTAGTTTAGCATTTATATTAAGTAAAACCTGGGACGTATGGTATCTCATGCCAAACAGGGTATTTGGCATTATAAGGAGCCTTAATCTTAGGACAATCAAATTGGTCGCAGTGCATAGAGCCTTCTTAATATTATCTAATCTAAGAAAATCCAACCAAAAATCTTGAAAATATCGAAACAAATCCAGTGGAATATTCTTTAACAACTGTAATGGTGCGGCGTTGGTGGAAGATCCGCTTCCGTTTCCCTGAGCCTTTGCGCGTCGCACGTGCTGGCGTAGGGGCCTAGCTCGCCGGATGGGTGGGGTCTTGCTCAGGCCCAGGGAAACCGCACTACAGTATTTCACGTGCGATTTACAAAAAAAATGTCAAAACATTCTATGGTCGCTAGTGGATGGATGGCCATACTTACCTTGGGATTGGGGACGAGGTGTTCTGCCCCTTTTGCCCTCCCTACCATGTTACCTCGACTCCATCTTACTTGGAGGTAACCCACAGCAATGAAAAGATTAGGTTTGGTTTGGTTTTCTACATTGGTTTTAACAAAAAAAAAAGTTTTTATTTACCCTTCATTTTAAGGGTTAAAAATTTAAATCATAATTATCAAAATTTATTTTATTATTATTTTTTTTATATTATCGCAAAATTTCACTTTTTAGAAAAATTTTTAATTTTGGCAACATTTTATTTTCAGCCAAATTTTAATTTAGGAAAATTTTTAATTTTAGCTTAATTTTAATTTTAGCTTAAGTTTAGAATTAGGAAAATTTTAGTTTAAATTTTATAATTAGAAGACTTTTTATGTAATTTTAGAAAAATTTTAATGTTATAAAATTTTGTTTAATATAATTTTGTAAAAAAAATTAAGTTTGAATGCGATTTCAACTCAATGTATTTTTTTTTATACCCTCCACTCCAGTGTGCAGAGGGTATATATAAGTTTGTCATTCCGTTTGTAATAATTAGAAAAAAAATTTGGACCCCATAAAATATATATATTTGTGATCCTTATAACAACCGGAGTTGATATAGCGATGTCCGTCTGTCCGTCTGTCCGTCTGTGGAAATCACGATGACGGCATCAATCGGGCAGCTAGGGTACTCGTTGACATAAAAATGATTCACTAACATCCTGAGAAGTTTGCTATTTAAAATCGTCCAAATCGGTCGATTAGGGCCCGAGATTTGAATGAAGAACTAAAAAAGTCTTGAAAAAAAAATAATTTTCTATGTTGTTCTTGTCACGATCACGCCCTCAATAGTGCAGCTACACTGATCATTTTTAGTGAGGATGATTCACCAAATTCATGGAAAGATTTCTACTTCAAAAATCATTAAAATCGGTGGAACAGGTCCAGGGAAATCTCTGAAAAAGTAAAAAAAAAATGAAAAACATGATATTTCTATATTGTTCTTGTTGTTATTCTAAATGTTGCATTGTTTTCATAGCTGGACTTGTTGTTTTTGTGGTCGTTATGGTAATAATATAACAAAAACAAACCCTTTGTACATTTTTTTTATCAACTCTGGTAGAAAAATTTAAAAGTTTCCATTGTTTTGGCATCACTAAAAAAATATGTTAGATCATTTCTGTCATTGCCACAAGCCTGCCTGCAAAATTTCAGATCGATTGGGTGACGGGAAAGTGGTTAAAATCGATCCAAAATTTTTTCGACAAGCAGACACTACGAGTTAATATAAAGGGAGTAAAAATTCACCAACATCTAAAGCAAATAATGCTAAAATACCTAGTTGTTAATAAAAAAAACAATTGGGCAATTCACAATGGGTAATGTATCGTTGTATCTCTTGTATCGTGTATCACTTTACAATAGTGTAAAATTGTTGTTGGTAATTTTCACTGAAAAATCTGATACACGATCCAACTTCATTTGCTATGTTTAGTAAATGTTGTATATTGTATCATAACATATCAGTTCCAAGTGAATGCCAGTTTTTATGAAAAAGAAAAAACAAATACATAGAATATTATCAGCATAAATAATTATAAAATAAAATATGGCAAATAATGCAAATAACGCAAATACATCGATAAGTTTATTTATATAAAAATTAATGTTTATATTTTTAGTATGTATTTTCTCTTTCAGTACCAACCAAAACATTTAACATTTTTTTTTTTCATTATAAATTAAAATGCAAGAGGTACGTAACTAAAACTCTAGGGTATATCTCACGACCAAAAAGCAAACACTGACAAGTGTTTTCTCTTATACAAAATAGCAGAAGCGACGAAGCGATCTTTCCTCGTTGGATCGAAAATTACTAAAGAAAGCGTTTTACAATATGAAAATACAACTGAGTGTTCACAACAAATGATTGTATTGTGTATTTCAATACAACATACAATATACAACACCTGTTGTGAATTGCCCAAATGTAAATTTAGCAAAAAAATTTATGTATTAATTTATTTAAAGAGAAAAACACAAAAATAACGTTTGATGTTGTATTTTGTGTGTGTAATATTTAAATATACATACATACACATATTAAATAATACAAATAATGTACATATATTATATATATGTATGTATGTATATTCATAGTAACTGCATGTTAGAAATAAATCGGTTATTTTATTTACATAAAATTCTGCAGTATTTTGTTGTGGGGAAAATACATTTCTTTTGTATTTACAGAGTGTCACTTCCTTTTGCTCAGCGTGACTATGCCACAGTAGATGCCGCCATAATTTTTGTTTGTTCTAATTAGCTTTGCAATAGTTATTTCTATTTTAACATGAATGTTAATATTTTCAACTAGATATCATACAGAACAATGTTAAGAGTATACACGGGTTGGTCTTTTATTTCATACGTTTTTTCATTATTCTTTTACAAATATGAACATAAGTTTGGCATATTACCCACCAATCTCACATCACACTGCAAGTTCGAAAAACTCAATACACTCACATTTTTTTTTACTAATACACACACATTTTCCGCAGTGGTCACACTAATGGCACCAAATTTTTCGTGCGAATAGTGGCAGACACTAACGATGATTAATGTTACCCTGTTATAAATTTAATGCAAATTTACTGGATTCTGTAAAATTGTAATTAAAGTTTTAACTTGTTAACCGTTGTGTCAGCAGCTGTTGGGTTTTATCCACATCGACAGTAGATGTACCCGGGTACTTCATACGTTTTGTATGGCAGATAGTTGCTTTTGATATACAAATATTAACTACTACCTGGATTCTTGTAATTTTCTGTTTTTTTTTTTTTTTTATTTCTTGGAAATATTGTCTAGTTAACAAAACTTTTATCATAATTTGGGAAAAAAAAAATTTGGTACCTAAATAATCCATTTTTACCAAAAATGGGAATTGCCAAAATCCATAAAAATTTAACAATTTCCAAATTCTTTTTTAATCCTTGTAATTTGATCCCTTTTTACAAAGAAAAATAATTAACATTGAATTTTCATTCGCAAAATTCCGTTATATTTGAACTGAAAATCAACCGCTCTTGCTCATAGTGCTATTTTTAGTACCTGCGCAGAATAATTATAACTCATAAAATATTTGTTCAATGTAAACATATTTTTTTTTGGAATGTGTAGGAAAACACGTCTACTAACAGGAACAAAAGGGTATTTGGGAATATCTTGCCTACCTACCCTTGCACAACCAGTTTTGCAGGCAGAAACATGATTTTTTGCGCAGGTTTCGTTTTGAGTAGGTTTGTATGCATAAGTCAGTTTATGTGCGATTTTTGAAGTGTAAAGACCTAAAAATTTATTTTGTGCGGCAAATATATAAAAAGTGAAAATAAAATGGCAGATGGTGAGTGGCTAGCTCCGCGTCGATTGAATGCACTACCGTATGAGGAGCAGCGTGACTATATACGCACACTTGTTGAGGCTTCTGACTCCGAAGAGAGTGACCACGAACAAGCGGTAGATCAAGAAGACTTAGAAGGAAATATTGATGACATTGGTGGTGAATCATCTGACGCTGAACAAGTCCAGGAAATTCAGTATCACCTAGAGGACGAGAGGGATTCAGACGAGGAGTATGAAGAACCGCCACTTGAAACTGGTGATTATTATACGGCAAGAGATGGCAATGTATGGTCGTCAATACCACCAATACCTGGACGAATACGTGCGCACAACGTTCTAAGAAGTCGCAATCCTGGACCAGTGCCATCGACAAATGGCTTGACAATGGCAGAAACCTTCAATCTTATGATGTCAAATGAAATATGTGATGTTATTATTCGAGAATCAAATAGAAAGGCAAGGCAAACTTTTGATGCGTACAATCAGCAGCATCCAGATGCGGAACCACGAATATGGGTGCCTATAACTGAAGTAGAATTTCGTGCATATTTGGGTGTGCTTTTGATGGCTGGCGTATGTCATTCCGGTTATGTTCATACCACTGACCTGTGGAAAACAACTTCACATCCATTATTTCGTGCATCAATGAGCTTACGCAGATTTTGGGCAATCAGCCGCTTCATACGCTTTGATAACGGAAACACTCGGAATGCACGCAAACAAAATGATAAGGCAGCTGCAATTACAGACGTATTCCTGATGCTAAATGCCACTCTGCGCAAGTATTATATATGTGGCACAAACGTTACCGTAGATGAGCAATTATACCCATATCGTGGTGGAACTGGCTTCACACAGTACATTCCATCCAAACCATCCAAATATGGGATAAAAGTGTGGTGGGTCTGCGACGCCATTTCATCATATCCCGTGCAGGTAAATCAGTGTTCATACATTCATTTTATTATATCAACTTGTTGCAAATAAACTAAATGACTAATTCAAATTTCATTTTTCAATTTTTATTTTTTCAATACAGGGTCAAATTTATACTGGAATGGCAGCGTCCGGCGAACGTGAAAGAAACGTTGGTGAGCGTGTTGTGAAGGACTTAGTTGTCAACAATTTTGGTGGAAGTGGGCGAACAGTGGTATGCGACAATTTCTTTACAACATATAACTTAGCAAAAACTTTGATGGTGGACAACAGTTTGGCTTTGTTGGGCACTTGCAACAAAAGGCGTATGTTCGTGCCAGCATCATTTGCCAATCCTAAAGGACGTGAAGCAGAGTCTACGCTATTTGGATTCTGTAACAACATGACGATGTGCTCATACGTCCCAAAAAAAAATAAGGCTGTTGTGATGCTGTCTACTTGCCACGACACTACAGAAACTGCAGGTCCAAAACGGAAACCATTGCTCATACTTGATTATAACAAACATAAAGGCGGCGTGGATAATATGGATAAGTGCTTGACTGAATATTCAACCAAACGGCGCACAAATAGATGGCCTTTAGCATTTTTTTATAATATGCTTGACGTAGCTGCGTATGCTGCGTATGTTATATATATGGAAAACAACCCCCATCTAAAACCATCTACCAACCGCCGTAGGATATTTCTGCAGCAGCTCAGCGATCAGTTATGCAGACCACAAATCGATATAAGAGCGGACAATAGCCATATTACGCGCATATTTTCTACTAGACACGCTATGGAAGCATTATATGGTATGCCCTTGAAGATGAATGTTGGTGCACAAGAGGAAGAGGAACGTGACAGTTCTGGCCGCATAAAAAGAAAAGGAAACTGCTATATTTGCATTGCAAAACGCCAAACGAGAAAAGTATGTGCAATTTGTAATAAGCCTGTGTGCGCAGAGCACTCGAAGGATCATCCACAATGCCTCAGATGCTGCTAAAATTCATAAAATATATTTTTTACTTTCATTATAATGATTTTCTATAAATAAATAAACAAATTTCCATAAAATAAACTAAATATTTCCATTTATTTCTATATATTTGTATGAATTTTCATAGAAGTACCTGGGTACATCAGCTGTTGACGCTAGGTCATTTTCTAGTAACTGGGTTATATTTTCCAAACGGTTGGTCCAATTGACCTGAAATTTCACACCAATATCAATTACATATTTCCAAGCTATGATACGAAGTTTCATCAAGATTGGACCAGCCGCTTGGAAGATATAGCAATATAAAGTGAACTTTGCCATTTATTTCTATATATTTGTATGAATTTTCATACAAGTACCCGGGTACACCAGCAGTCGACGCCATTCCACTAACTTGAATTTGGGCTGTATCGACTGAACTGCTGCTCCAATCTTGATGAAACTTTTCCACATGATGCAAAAGTGTATGGTTGAGGATATCATGAAATTTCAGGTCAATCGGACTAACCGTTTGGAAGATACAGGAAAATTAAAGTTGCAAATGTACCCGTGGGCTCTACGATCGACACAACGGTTAAATCTACTATAATGATTTATTTTTTGAAATGCGCATACAAAAACGCAAGTTTGTTAATTATAGAGCATAAATATTATTAACTATTATTAAAATAATACTAATAATAATAAATGTAAACATTTTCCCTCAAACATGTGCCTGTATAATAAACTTGGTAACTCTACTTAAAATAAAATAAGAGAGAGAAGTATACAAATTTTTTCAAGTTTACGCTTCGACAACATTTTAAAAATGAGATTGCAGTCAGATGTTTGAGCATAAAATTTAATGGCGATGGATTCGACTAATTCGAACAATTTTTCGTTGATAATACGTACACAACGATTTTACAATTTCAGTGTGATGTGAGATTGGGGGGTTAACTTTTTGTTGTCTTTACAAAATAGAGTTACCGAGTTCGTCAATTAGTTTTTTGCTTACAAAACAGTTCTACATAGTTATATAGAATTATTATTCTGCTTTACCTATAAAATATCTGATTGCGATTACATCTAATTTTTAAAAATTGTTTATAATTAATAAAGCATTATTATTCACATAAATACAAAATTTCACTTTTTAAATTTTCCATTCAAATTTAAGAAAATATCAATTATAATAAAAACTGAAAATAAAATTTCCAATTATAAATTAGAAAATATTAATTGAGTTTCAGAAAATCATATCAAAACGTCGGAAATAATAATTTTAAATATAGAAATATCTTTACATTTAAAAATGTTTACATTTAAAAAAAATATGGCCATTCAGGAGATATTAATAACTTTTCAGTACCGCGATTCAGTAACTTCTTTTAACGATAGTCGAATTGTAAAAAAAAAGAAAATTGCAAAATTATCAGTAAAATTTTGAAACGATATTCGCTATTGTTAAAGTCAGCTGTTGTTGTTATCTAAACGACAACCATTTTTGTGTTGTTTATCCAATCGATAAAAACTTAAATTTTTAGGTTGAAATGTCGTCATACATAAATAAAAATCATGAAATAGTGAAAATATTTTGCTTTAATTAAAAAACTTTTTTATATAAATAAAAAAATTAAATAGCATATTCAATTCATTATTTCATTTTCAAATAAATAAACAGAAATATTAGTAAAAAAAAATAAAGATATTAAACATAAACATAAAATCATCCTGTCAAATACGAAGTTTTTCAGAAAATAAAGATAACATTAAATTATTTTATTTAAAATGTTTGGGACTTTTCGTTTTTTGCGTTTTTCATCCCTAATTTGATTATTTATTATTATAAATTTATTCTCTATGTTTTCAAAATATGGCAATATTTTAAAAAAAAAGTTGAGAGAGCTTTTTTTTTTGGTTATTATTTTGTTACTCCATCCGACCTATATGGCCACAATGAAGAAATATTTGGCCAGTTAAAAGAAACTATACAGCCATCTCCAATTAGCACGATTTAATGCATATAGCCACTCTACACAACCATTATCTTTGCAATGGAGGTTAGGGCGAGCTATTTAATTAGCAAAAACTAAATTAAACGAGAAGTTATGTCATATAACCGGAAACGCATGCATATAGGTATATAACCAAAATGCATGCCGATCAGCAACCACGATGACTGTTTAAGCGCAGATCGTGTAAAAGGGCCTGTTACTGTTCAGTGCCTTTTATCTTTTTTTTATCTTATCCTTTGTTTTCTATTTGGCGTCTAAGTGCTTTTTATGTATTAAAGAAGAAAAAAAAAAGCTTTTTTATACGCTTGTATACCCCAGCTAAGTACGGTACGTACGGATAAATTAACCCCCGCATTATTTTTAATAAATTATTATAACGATTTAGAAAATATAAACTTATTGTGTTTTCTTTTCTGTTCAACCATTTTTTTCGAGACAAATATTATCAAATTAACATTTGGTCCTTCGAACCGGATTATACAGTCCACCCCGTTGATAATATTTGTTAAGAGAAATATTTCTTTTTAGAAACCCCCTTTGGCTTTCCATTTGGACGGACAATTTTAAGTACCCCCCTTACTAAACCCCTTTAAAGGAAAAAGGTACGTGTTTTTTTGCATTTATTTTTTGTGTGAAAAATATAAAAAGTGAAGTGTAACAACATAAAAAGTGTGCTTTTTTTTTTTGATAAAATAGAAAAAAGAAATACCAACAAAAAGTGTTAAATAATCCACAATTACAAAAACAGAAACAAGTGCAAGTGTTAAAAAAAAAAAACCCCTTTTAAAATTTTACCAACAACACCCTTGGTTAACATTTAGCGAAAGTGAAGAAAAATTTATTTTTATTACTTGTATTTTTTCTCATTACTTGTGTTTTTAGTTTTTTTTTGTTGTGTTCATATCAAAGCAAAATAGTTTTTTTATAAAGCTCGGTTTTTTGTTTTTAACTCAAGATTTTAATTCTCTGTTAAAATAAAGCTTTACAGTTTAAAAGTCATTGCTGCCATTTTTACTCGTTAGTTCTAATTAGAACGAATAAAACACAAAATTGTAAACAAAATCGGACATAACAATATTAAAACTATTTAGTGATTTTTTCTGATAAAATTATTTAATTTAATTAAAACTAAATAATAACCCCAGTGAATGCATTAATTGAGTGAGTTTTATTAAAATAAAAGTGAAATATACCGCTATTTGACGCTGTATTTGTTGGTTGTTTTTTTTTTATATTTTTTTTGTGTTGTTACACACATTCATTAGTGTTGCAACATTTGAGATAGCCGAATAGACCGGGTATTTTGTAATTTTTTTTACAAAATTGTTATTTCTAATTAATTTTTTCGCCATAATTCGGTATAAATTAATTATTCGGCTCATTTCTTAATAAAAGTACCCGTAATTTTGTGAAATTTAATTAAATTTTGTGAGATTAATTCAATTCATTGAACCCGATTGTGAGTACCCGTGTTTAAAAGTTGCGACGCTAGTGTAATTTGAACTTTTAATACATATTTTTGTTACCGAAAGTGATTTACACTGTAAAAATTGTTGTTTTAATTTGTTCTTAAGTGTAAATTAAAGATAATTTCGCAATTTTAACCCGGTTTTTTTAGATTTTTAACCCGTATCAAAGAAAAACAGTGTAAATTACTTTTATTACGTATTATATTGTCAATATTTTTGGTTTTTTTTCGAATTTTTACCCAAATTTTAATTGTTTTTTTTGTTTAACACGAAAACAAATTTATTTCAATTAGTTTTCCACCCCAAAATACTTACCCGAAACATTTTTTTTAAGCTTCTCAATTTTTCTTGAGTATTTTTGATAATTTTTTCAAATTATTAATTTTTTTTTGTTGATTTTAACCCGCAGTCATTCAATTTCAAAGTTTATTTTACCCTTTTTAAATTTTTTTTCAAACCCGTTTTTAGTATTTAAACTTTGAAAGATGGCTGAAATGAACGATTTCATTAGGGTTTGTGATCGCCTGACTGAGTTTGAGGCATTTATTGCCATATTACCCCAAGTGGACCATAAAACCGGGTCTTTAAACGCTCACGAAAAGGAGTTGACTCGGTTATGGGAATCCGTTCGGGAAACCTACGAGTCTCTTTTAAGCGGTGGTACTCAGAAGGCCCAATTGGAGCTCAAGCAGCGGTATATGGCTTCGTATACTACCTACGTTCGCGGTATCTCTCTAATTACCGAAAATTCTGAGCGAATTAAGGCGGCAGCAAAGAGCCAGGAGCTTAGCCTGAAGCCCAATATACATTTACCCCCGTGTGATACTGATATTTTTTATGGGGATTATGTTAATTGGCCTACGTTTAGGGACATGTTCACTGCTTTGTACAAAAACAATTCTCGACTATCCCCGGTTGAGAAATTGTACTACCTTTTGCAAAAAACAAAAGGAGAAGCCCATAATATCGTTCGAGCATGTCCATTAACGAATGAAGGTTTTGAGCTTGCGTGGAAGAATTTAGTTGACATGTATGAAAACAAACGTGTTATAATACATGCTCAATTTAAAACCCTATTTTATAATATACCTCAACTCACTAAGGAAACTGGGCCTAATTTGAAAAGTATACAACGCACTATAAATGATTGTATTACTAATTTATCGCAGTTAAAGCTTAGTTTTGAAACTATTTGGCATCATGCTTTAGTTTTTATATGTTCTTCGAAGTTACCCGACCATATTGTAGCGCTCTGGGAAGACTCTCCGAAAGCGGATCAATTTAATCCAAGGTGGGAGGAAATGGATAAGTTTTTAACGGCTCGTTATCATACCCTTGAGGCCGTTTCTGATATAAAAAGCTCGAATCCAAACCCAGTTCAAACTCAAAATAAAAGCGCAAATTTACCCGAATCAAAAAAATCGTTTAAGGATTCGAAGAAAATAAAAACTTTTGCTACAAAGACTAATACTAGTCAGACGGTATTGCGTTGTGCTCTCTGTCAGGAGCAACATCCCTTGCGACTTTGTGCAACATTTTTACAAAAAAATGTGGAGGGGAGACTTGCGACAGTGAAAAGGCTCAAATGCTGTTCGAACTGTCTGGCAACATCCCACGAATTTAGAGCTTGTAAGAGTGTAAATGTTTGTTTTTTGTGCAAACAAAAGCATCATTCGCTTTTGCATCGGGATACTCAAGCTTCTGGATCTGGTACTTTCGTTCAACAAAACCCTCAAACCGGTACTTTTGTACCACAAAACCCCCAAAACGGTACTTTTGTACCACAAAACCCCCGGAACAGTACAGTTGTACTACAAAACCCTCGCACTAATAACCCCGTAAATAATCCAGGAAGTTTTAATATCCAGACTCAAAATCAGACACAACCCCCTCATAACCCTGGAAATGGAGCATCTACATCAGCTGCAGCTGCTTCATTCCAAACATATGCAACTCATTTGCATTCCAACCCCTATTCCACAGTATTGCTGGGAACAACTATGTGTGAAATTCATGTCAATGATATGAAGTGCGCAGCTCGTGCTTTAATTGACCCAGCTTCTCAAGCCACTTTTATATCTAAAAAGTTGCAAAGAAAGTTGTCAATACCCACATTTTCTGCTCCAACGGCGCAGATAACCGGACTTAACGGGAGTTTGACAGCTACTTCGTCAAAACTATGTTTTATTTCGATATGCTCAGCAATCGACCCCAGTTTTGAAATTCGTACTGAAGCATATGTGGTGGAGAAGTTGACGGGTCGTTTGCCCTCGTGTTCATTTGCGAACATTATGAATTCAAATTTCCCTGAAATTTCTATAACTGATGTCAAATGCACCCGAATGGATCTTCTCCTCGGGGGAGATCTTTATTCTCACATTATATTACCCGATGTGAAAAAACACCCGGATGGTAACCTAGTAGCACAGAGAACAGTTTTCGGCTGGATTGTGACTGGTAAAGTTTTTCACCCACAACCCCTAAATTCAGTTGAATCATATTTCAACCACATTGAGCTAAGTTCTCAACTCTCTCGGTTTTGGGACCTTGAAGAAGTTCCACAAGCGACACAATTGTCTGAAGCCGATGAGTATTGTGAAGAACTTTTCCAGTCGACAACTTATAGAAATCCAGATGGTCGCTATGTAGTCTCACTTCCATTCCGGCGGGAATTTTCGAGTAATATATCTCTTGGAAATTCTCGGAATGTGGCCTTATCCCAATTCATGAGAAATGAAACTCGTCTTTTGAAAAGCCCCGAACTAAAATCACAATATGATAGTGTGATTGGCGAGTATCTCGAATTGGGTCACATGAGGGAAGTAGACTCTTCTACATCAGGCTCTGCTGCATATTATTTACCCCACCATGCGGTATTTAAACCCGATAGTGTTACTACCAAGCTTAGGGTAGTATTTAACGCTTCAAATCCGTCGTCTAATGGCGTAAGTTTAAACAATATTTTGCACCCCGGTCCTGTATTACAGGCAGATTTAACGGTTTTAATTCTGCGTTGGCGACTTTACCGTTACGTTTTTAATGCCGATATTGAAAAAATGTATCGACAAATTTTGATTCACCCTAATCAAACCCACTTTCAGCGGATTTTATTCCGTAAGGATCCCGAGGTCGACGTAAAGGATTATGAGCTTAATACGGTGACGTTTGGAGTGAACTGTGCGCCGTATCTTGCAATTCGAACTCTTATACAATTAGCGAGAGAATGTGAAGCTCAAAATCCTGCGGCATCCGAAATTTTGAAAACCCAGATGTACGTTGATGATGTACTAGCTGGCTCTCATGAGCTAGCGGACGCTTTTAAAAGACGAAATGAGCTTATTGAAGTTCTTGGGTCTGCTGGTTTTGTTCTTCGGAAATGGACTGCAAACCACATTCGTCTTTTAGAAAATTTACCCTGCGAGAATCTGTTAAATGCAAACTTCTTGAAATTTTCGGATGCTAGTACAGCTATGACCCTTGGCTTGCGATGGAACGCTGATAGTGACAGCTTCTATTTTAAACTCATATCGCAGCCAGGTAGGGATGTTGTTACAAAGCGTGCTGTCTTGTCAGAAATAGCAAAACTATTCGACCCCGCCGGTTGGCTCTCTCCGAAAATAATTGTTGCAAAAATGATAATGCAACAAATATGGAAAGACAAGACAGATTGGGATGAATGCTTAAACCCCGTAACTCTAAAGCAATGGCACGGATTTTTAAGCGATTATAAAAATATTGAGAGAATTAGCATTCCAAGATGGGTTAATTTTCACCCCAATTATGAGATTGAGATCCACGGGTTTTGTGATGCTTCTGAAAAAGCATATGCTGCCACTCTTTATGTTCGTAGTACCTCCTCGTCTGAGGTTAAAACGCATTTATTTGCGTCTAAAACGAAAGTAGCGCCTGTTAAATTTGAAACACTACCCCGTTTGGAGCTTTGCGGAGCGACATTAATGGCAAATATGATAGAATCGTTATGTGGTCAACTAAATCTAGCCAAGAACAAGATTTATCTGTGGACTGATTCTACCATTGTTTTATCTTGGCTTAAAAAACCCCCATGCCATTGGCCTACTTTTGTCAAGAACAGAGTGGCGCTTATTTTGAGTAAAGTTGGAAATGAGAATTGGTCTCATGTAGATTCCAAAGATAACCCCGCCGATTTGGCAAGTCGTGGATCTCTCGCTAGCGATTTGATAAACAATTCGTTATGGTGGCACGGTCCGAAATGGTTGCAACAACCTAGGGAAAACTGGCCACAGAAAACGTTTAATTATCATATTCATTTGGAAATTCAGTCCCATCATGCGGAGATGAAAAAGCCATTTGACATACTCGCACGATTCTCTGAATTACCCCGTGCAATGCGAGTTGTAGCGTATTGGTTTCGGTGTTTGCACTATTTGCGTACACGCACCAGTCTATACGCTACTCCAAATATGACTCAATCTGAGCTGAAGTTTGTAAGAGATCGTTTAATTCTCGTATGTCAACAGGCCTATATTGCAGAATATGATAATTTATCGAAAGGTATTCCCTTATCTCCAAAAAGTAGTTTACTCACATTAAACCCCTTTATAGATTCTAATGGATTTGTTAGAATGAATGGCAGATTAGTGCGATCACCCGGTCTGACATATGATGAACGATTTCCGAAAATCTTACCCTATTCGGCTCGTTTTACCCGTTTATATGTGGAACATGTCCATAAATGTTCAGTACATGGTGGGCATTCATTAGTATTGCGCCTTGTACGAATTGAGTTTTGGGTTCCGAAATTAAAGAATTTGATTCGTTCGGTAATTGACAATTGCAAACAATGTACCATTTACCGAAAGAAAACCGGTCTGCAGATAATGGCTGCTTTACCCCCTGAGCGAAGTGTTCTTTCGAGACCTTTTACTCATACCGGTTTAGATTTCGCAGGTCCATTTGATATAAAATCCTACATGGGAAGGGGTTGTCGAATCACAAAAGGATATGTTCTAGTATTCGTTTGTTTTTCGACAAAGGCAATCCATTTAGAGGCTACAGGCGACATGTCGTCTGATACCTTTTTGGCGGCTTTCACTCGTTTTTTCTCACGACGAGGATGCCCGTCCCATTTATACTCTGATAATGGGACAGCCTTTGTGGGTGCTTTAAATTTACTCGAAGTCGATTCGAAAAAGTTTCTGGCCGAATTAAAGGACAAAGTTCTGGTCGGAAACGGTTTTCAGCCAGTAGAATGGCATTTTATTCCACCTGGTGCACCCCACATGGGCGGCTTATGGGAAGCCGGCGTAAAAAGTGTAAAAACCCATTTAAAGAAGGTCTCTAATGCACAGAGATTTACTTTTGAAGAGTTCACGACAATGCTAACCCGTATTGAAGCGTGCTTAAATTCTAGGCCTCTAAGTGCAATGAGCGACAACCCCACGGAACTAGTTCCTTTAACCCCTGGTCATTTTTTAGTCGGAATGCCTTTATTAGCACCCGCTGAACCCGACTATTCCGATTTGAAATTGAGTGTTGCCAATAGGTGGCAAAAACTTAAGGCTCTTCACCACCAATTTGCTCTCAGGTGGAAAGAAGAGTATTTAAAGGAACTCCACAGACGCGTAAAGTGGAAGTATCCTCAGAGGGATTTTGCAGTAGGTGACTTAGTTGTTATCCGACAAGATAATCTCCCTCCTAATGAATGGAAATTAGGGCGACTTGAAAAGGTCTACCTAGGAGATGATTTGAAAGTCCGCGCAGCTGACGTGAGAACTGCTTCTGGAATTTTTACCCGCCCAATTGTGAAGCTGGTTCTCCTACCCAATGAAGAACCCAATTAATATATTTTTTTTTCTTTCCCCTTAGTTGTTGAAGATGCCAAAGGTTTCTGCCCGTCTCCAAGTGCATCGTGCTACAGAAGGGAATGGCGAAGCTGGTGGAAAGGCCACCCAGAAGGCACCTCGTGATGAGAGCCTGCGCGATTGCCGCTTGTGCAAGAGCGAGCACGCGCTGCGTAAATGCCTTAAATTTCGGAAAATGTCGGTGAAAGAGCGGTGGGAAACTGTCAAACGTTTCCAGTATTGTTTTAATTGCTTGGCACATTCCCACATGAAGGACCGATGTAGTAGCCGGGAGAGATGTATAGAATGTATGTCGGACCATCATTCTCTGCTGCATCGGTTCAAAAACCATAAAAATTCCCGAGCAGCTCCACCAGTCCAACCGAATCCTCCAGTTCCCAGTGAGCCTACCGTTGTTACCACCGTAAGGCAAATATGCGCTAAGCGGCGAAATAAGCGGAAGAACAAAAGGCGGAACAAAAACCACGTCAACAACAACAACCCCATCAACAATAACAACAACAACAATCCAAATCATTGCAGTGGTCATTGCTGCAACCATCAGGTCCAGCAGAGTATGGCGCAGAATGTGATGGCACCTGCACAAATGGCGTACCCAGGCCAACCTAACGCCACCATCGTTATTAACGTTCACACTGCGCGAATTTAATTTTTTTTTTTTTTTTTTTTATATATAACATTATCTTTTTTGTTTATATACATCCATATATACAAATGTAAATATTTATTTTTTTTATTTATTTAAATGAATTTTTTTTTTAACTCTTTTTCCTTTGTTTTTACCGCTGTATCCTTCGCCTTCCTTGTTGCATTCTTGCAAGGGGGGCGGGATGTTTAAGCGCAGATCGTGTAAAAGGGCCTGTTACTGTTCAGTGCCTTTTATCTTTTTTTTATCTTATCCTTTGTTTTCTATTTGGCGTCTAAGTGCTTTTTATGTATTAAAGAAGAAAAAAAAAAAGCTTTTTTATACGCTTGTATACCCCAGCTAAGTACGGTACGTACGGATAAATTAACCCCCGCATTATTTTTAATAAATTATTATAACGATTTAGAAAATATAAACTTATTGTGTTTTCTTTTCTGTTCAACCATTTTTTTCGAGACAAATATTATCAAATTAACAATGACCAAAAAGCAAACACCGAAATAAATCCGAAATAATAGAAAAGAAGAAAACCAACCCAAAGAATTTGCTGAAATAATTTGGTATTAAGTTTAACAAATTGTTTACTTTTTCATTTACATTTATTATCAAGACTCAAACCGAGGTGGAGGGTATCAAAGATTCGGCACAGCCGAATTTAACACTCTTACTTGTTTTTAATTCAAAATTTTAAAAAATATTAACATGTACATAATAATTTTAAATATGTAATGAAATTAAATTGACACATTAAAAAAATTCATGTGAGTCCGACCACAGGGGACATATGTTAAAGATTTTTTAAGTTGGAAGTGCTTATGCTTTAAATATATATTTTTTCAAATATTCAAATTAAAGTATCAAAATTGTAAATATTGTAGATACATTGGTACATATTACTGAAGTTATATTTGGTTAGTAAATTAATTACAAATGGTTAATATTGGCTTATGGTAACTAAAATAAGAAATATAAATTTTAGACCCGACTCTGTTTAAAAATCTATGAAAGACAGCATCTATAGTAGTGGAATTATTAGTTGTGGGGGTATCTGCAGAAGTGCTCATATATAATTGAAAAACGTCAAATAAAAATTTTGATAAAGGTTGCGACTTTGGGTTTGCAAAATTTGTATTTAAATCTCCACCCATAATAATTGGCATGAGATGGAGATTGTTAACCAATTCTCGTGCAGCAGCTTCAGTGTAAGGCAACGGTACGTAATGAAGAAATGATGTAATATTTTGTACTGTTTGACCAGGAGAAATGTAGATGACAATGCAATGGATTTTCAAACCGGATTTTAATTCAAATTCAGTGAAATACATATCCCCAATTGTATTATTTCCGCACGAAAGATTTGTTATTAATCTCAAGGGATTAAGGCGGTATGTAGGTGAATTTGCATTGTTGTGACAACTTTTATAAACCGCAACTCCTCCAGATCGTCGTCCTGATCTTTTGTACTGACTGCAGCACTGAAAATGGGGAATGGTAATATTGGTGTCTTCTCCAAGCCAAGTTTCTGTTAACAGTAATATATCGCAATGATTTGTTACAGCGTCTTGAAGGTCAGCACTGTGTGCTGCAAGACTTTGGCAATTAAAAGTCATTAATGTTGTTACATTGGACGATTGCAGGAATTGTAAAGCCGCGTCTTGTATGGTTTGCAATTTGGTAGTTGAAAGTCTCCACTAAAAAAAGAGACCCTCAATTGTAGTGACTCGCGACAAAGCACCGTAAACCAGCTGTGATCATGCTTTATGTCATAATGGTACACCAACTCATCAAATGTTGCTCCTTGAGACTTATGAATGGTCATTCCGCAAGCAGAGATAAGTGGGAAATGACTGCGCTTTACAGAAATGGTCCTGTTGTTATTTAAATGGATAAAAGAGTTTCTGCGACCGATAGGAACTAAACCACGATCATTTTGTTTGAGCCTGAAAACTGCTGGAATTCATCATCGTCCAAAATATTATAAGCCGTGTGATTTGCATATTCAATAAATGACAATACGCCAATTGCACCATTTGCAAGACCATCGGAGACATCTATATTGGTGGTAATAATGTATAGTTTGTTGATTACGAAGGTTAGCTCATATGGCAAACCATATGCTACATAAAATGCCAACAGTTCTGCGGTATGATACCCAGAAAACGAATCAGTTGCAAATTTATTTTATTGGGCGCCATACTTAATATAGACTGATTATATTGTACGAACGCGTATTTTCATATATATATATTTTTTTTTTTTGAAGATATGAATAATGTTGGATTATTTATTTCATATACATACATCTTATAGTATAACATTTAAAGTATCTTTGAATAAATTTTCAATTAAAAATTTTAATAAATAAGTCCGTGATAGCGTATGTCCGGTGGCGCCTCGCATAAAAGCTGTTTTGCGGTGAACATAATAACTCGTTACCGGATCATGCGTATTAAAAAATTCGAAATGCGTTGAAAAGGTGATACGTTTCCCGAGGTAATCTTGAAGATTTTTTTAAATTTTTTTTTTTTTATTTTTGGCATTTTGAAAAATACGATTTTTGCTATAAAATTTTGGTGAACTTGTTGTTAAAAAATGGGAACAAATGGCAAAAGAACTTTTCGTATACCGTCTGAGGCCGGTCGTTTAAAACGCTGTATATTCGTTAGTTTTCATCTCTCTCTGCGTACGGACGTTTAATCGTTGTTCTCCACTAAAAACAAAAATTTTGTGATTTAAAGTGGAAATAAATAATAAAAACCTAATTATTGCAATTTCTTGTTATCTGCACATATAAATATATAAACAAAGGGAGCAATACAGTAATTGAAACAAACAAACTTATTATTTTGCTAAATTTACATTTATTGAACTTATATCAAACAATAATATACCAAATAAACACAAACTTTATCATCAAACCAAACGAGAAACCACAATCTCTTTAATAGTTAAACAGAACCAATTTGAATAAACGAATAAGCTAATGTCTACATACAAAACAAAATCCAAAGCAAAATCAAACAAAATAAACCAAAATAAAATCAGCAAAATGAATACAAAAGAACAAAACAGTGCAACAGCTCAGGGTATTCTTGATCAAAATAATATACCAACAACAAGTTTACCAAATATTACTACTCCCGCGCAAAAGAGAATGAGAGATGTTCTACAATCCTCTCTTCTTGGTAATGTAACAAAAACACCAAGACTAACCGATACAGAATCACCACTTAAATTCATAACAATAATGGACAAGCGATTTGACAAATTAACGGAACAAATACAAACAATAATGCAAACAAAATTTGTGGAATATAAAAACGAACCCTTATGTGAGCTCGATAAGAGATTCGATGAAATAAAGAGTGATTTAAATGCAATTAGAAGTAGAGTAAATAAACTTGAAATAGAGAACGCTGAAGTGAAACATATGAAAGACGATATACTTGATTTAAAACGAAAAATATTAAAACAAGAGAACTCGGTAGTGGCCGGCGGTATACGAATTCGTGGTGTACCCTACTATGATAATGAAAATCTTATTGACATCTTTAGTTCTATATGTGATAATTTAAAAATCGATACACCTCAACTAGAAAATATATATAGACTAAAAAAAATATATAGAGAAAATAAACCATACTCACCTAGTGATGAAGTTATAGTTGCTAAATTACATTCTCCGTACGAAAAAAAACTTTCTTCTAAAAACAATTGCTAAGTTTAGACGAGAAAATAAAATTACGTTGTGCCAAAAACATGCTGGTTTTAATTGTGATGATCCGATATACGTAAATGAAAATTTAACGCCTTATAATCACAAAATACTACAATCCGCCTTGAAGTTAAAAAAAAAATAACCAGATTAAAACTACATTTACTGAACGTGGACTTGTATTCGTAAGGAAGTTTGATTCGGAGGAACCAGTACTAATTGAATTTATTGAACAACTAAACCAGCTTTTTCGTTAGCCAAATAATGTATACTTTAATATTACTATCTTGCCATTTTTTTTACCATTTTTTTTATATAATTGTTTCTATTAATTTGTGCTTCGTTTCAATTAATTCAATTTATTATTTTCTTAATTATATAATTTTTAATTTAAACATATGTTCAATCAAACTTAACTTATATGATTCAACTATTTTCTTATTAAACACTAAAATAAATCGTGTACAATTGAGCGTTGCTGTTGGTACGTATTTCTTTAATGATCCGTATGACTTTGTTACGAAATAATATAACATTTTCCAAAGACAGTACTGCAAATATGGTTAAAATATTGGCTAAACAAAAAAATGGTCTTAAAATTTGCCACATAAACGCACAGAGTCTCGAGTTTGAGACGAGTTTTGACGAGTTTCGGCACAGTTTTGAAAATTCTGGTGTGGATATTGTATGTGTATCTGCAACCTGGTTTGACGAATCTATCACAGATACTTTGGTATCAGTAGACGGCTACATTCTTTATAGAGCTGACAGAGCAGATGGGTACGGAGGAGTAGGCATTTATGTCAGAAGTGGATTAATTAGCAAAGTTAAACGCAGAATTGGTAATGAAAATGATAAAGTAGAACATTTATTTTTAGAATTGTGTGCAGCTGGAGGCAAGATTCTTATTGGTAGTGTTTATAGACCAAATTGTAATATAGACCTTGGGAATTTCTATAAAATGTTGGCGGAAGATTTTATACCTTTTTATGATAATATTATATTAACTGGGGACTATAATTCAAACCTGCTGGAAAACTGTAGTATGGTCAAAAATATGAAATCTTTTGGTCTTACGCCCGTACCAACTCATTTCACTACCGTTAACAACCCATTACTAGATTTATTCTTCGTCTCTGATGAAGCAAACACACTGATGTATGACCAACTATCTGCACCTGGTTTTTCTAAACACGACCTAATCTTTATAACCTATGATATTCCTTTAGAAGTTCCTAAGAAAACAATAGAATTCAGAGACTTCAAAAACACAAATTTCACTCAGTTGGAGGAAGCGTGTTGCCAAATCGATTGGAACTCGATATACTTTAGTTATCTGTAGATTATCAGCTGGCCTTCTTGGAACACCATGTCTCAGCCTTATATAATATTATTGTTCCGATCAAAGTAAAAACAATAAGCAAGCGACAAATACCATGGTTTACAGCGGAAATTAAAAAACTTATAGAAAATCGTGATAAAGCCTTTTTCCGATGGAAGCGGTTTAAAACAAACGCACTTCATGAACTTTATCGCACAACCAGAAAAATTGTCAATAAAAGCATAAGGAAAGCTATGGCCACATACAGTTTTCAACATCAATTAATGCAAAAAAACATGGAAAACAATTAGAGAAATTGGGGTTGGAAAGAGGAAGGGTATAGAAAAAAATTTCATATCAAACCCTAATGAAATTAACGAGAATTTTATTAATATTCCAATGCCTCAAGCTGATCACTCATATTATGGCAACTATACCCCTAATTATGTCCCACAAACCCTTTTTTCATTTGACGGCGTTAGTCCCTTCGATGTGCTTAAGAGCTGTCAATCTATAAAGTCTAATGCAATAGGAATTGACGGTATTCACCCTACTTTTCTAAAAATGCTGCTTCCCTTCATTTTGCCGTATATCACGCACATTTCTAATAAAATAATTACGGTGAGTGATTTTCCCCAACGATGGAAACAAGCTAAGATCTTACCTGTACCAAAGTCGGCAACTGAATATCGGCCCATAGATATATTACCATATCTGTCGAAGGCATTTGAACGGCTCCTTCATTGTCAAATAACGTCCTTCATAAATGATAATAACCTGCTTACCGACCGTCAATCTGGGTTTCGTGCCAAACACAGCTGTATTACAGCTTTAGCTGATGTAACTGAAGATATAAGGAGAGATATTGATGATGGCCGCGTGGTAATATTAGTGCTGTTAGACCATTCAAAAGCTTTCGATACGGTGGATCACACAGTTTTGCTACAAAAGCTTAAAAACATGATGCACTTTTCACCAACTTCTGTTGCACTTATGAAGTCTTACCTAGTAAATCGTTCGCAATGCATAGAAACTAATAAAATTGCATCGACGTTCCTTCCTGTGGTAAGAGGTGTACCACAGGGTTCTATCCTTGGTCCCCTCCTTTTCTCAATTTATGCTTCTGATCTACCTAAACAGTTAATTCACTGCAATATAAGAATGTATGCTGATGACGTACAGCTATATATTAGCAGCAAGAAAAAAAAAATTGAAGATTGCAGTAGAAATTTGAATGATGACTTAGAACGTGTTTCTCGTTGGGCAGCTGCAAATGGACTGAGTCTCAATCCACAAAAAACAAGGTGTATTTTGGTGCGTAACAGATTGACAAGAATCTCAGACAATCTAAACATATATATAAATGATCAACAAATCGAAATCGTTGAACGAGCAAAAAATTTGGGTGTTATCTTTAATAAAACATTGACTTGGTCAGACCATGTCGCTGCTGCATGTGGTAAAACGTATTCGATGTTACGAACACTTTGGCCTACCCAATATTGTACACCAATTAATATACGCTTGCTACTTGTAAATACATACTTAATACCAACACTACTATATGCATGTGAAATATTTGCAAGTTGCGATACTAAAAGTAAGTCCAGGCTAAATATAACGTTTAACAATATTGCAAGATACGTTTACGGGCTCAGAAGGTTCGATCAAATTTCATCTTATTCAAAGCAAATTTTCGATGTCAATTTTGATGACTTATTAAAAATAAGATGTCTTACTTTTTTACACAAAATAATTAGTAACCAGAGACCAGAATATCTTTATAACCGATTGCGTTTTAGTAGGCTTCGGAGAAATAACAATTTAATTCAATTTCGGCACCATACGTTGGTATCTGAATGGCAGTTTTTCATACATGCAGCACGTCTTTGGAATGGTTTACCTTCTACAATTAAAGGAATCAGCAACGGCTCAATTTTCAAAAAGAAAATTTTACAACAATACATTTAGAAAATTTTTATTTTTTTTTTACAATGCACATATACTAACTTGCTGTTAACAAATATATATTGAAAATTTTTACTGTATACTTTTTATTTGTTTTTTAAATTCTATATGCCACTTATAAATATCTATTATTTGTATATAAATCAATATTTTGTTTTTTATTATTAATATTTAATATTGTCACAGTAATGTTAAGTTGTATTGTAAATCAAACTCCAACTAACATATTTAAACCTGTTCTGTTTTGAAGATTTCATGTCTTGTTGAACAGGATACCAAATTTAAATAAATAAATAAATTTAATTCAAATTTTAACACAACTTTCTCGACATGTTGTACATTCAGGAAAAAAAAATGCAAAAAAAGGTTTTAAAACCTTACCCCCTTAATATATTACCAATGGTTTACTTCAGAAATCGATAAATATATTAAGTGATGATTGTTGATTGTCATTTTTATAATTTTGTATTTAATTTCGTTTCTGGAGAATTTGTTGTAATGTTTCACTGTTTTCATTTGGATGTTTTGAACAAGAGAGTAATGAAGAAGTATTGAAGGGAGATATTTGATTTAATGTTGTATTTTTTTTCTTCTTTAGTTTGTAGTTCTGATTAAGGGTTTGTTGTTTTTATACCCTATACCACCATGTGGTTTTGGTATAATGACTTTGTGCTGCTGTTTGTAACTACCAAAAATATTTCACCTGGACCGATCTTTTATTATACCGATCGTATCAGATTCACTATCTGATTCGATTTAACGATGTCCGTCCGTCCGTCCGTCTGTTGGTCCATGTAAACCTTGTAATCAAACTGCAGGTCGCAAATATGAATATATTTTGACGAAATTGGGTATATAAGCCTTTGTCGGCCATAGGATGAATGCTATTGAAGTTGGTGAGAATCGGTCCATATTCAGACCTAGCCCCCATAAAATGACCCATATGAAATCGACATAAATTGCCATAAGATCCAAATTGTCATATAGATCTTATTAAAATTTGGTTGTATGCGTTTATTACATCCATTAATGAGTAGTCCAAAAATGATCCCTATGGGACAACTAGGCCCCATATACAGCTGCATCCCGATCTTCACATAAATCTATCAAAAAACAAAAATTTTGCACTGATTCTTCTCAAATTTTGTTTGTATATATTTTTGCAAAATACAAGAGACTTTACCAAACATGGTCAGATATAGTATCCGATATGAACTTTTTCATATCTGCATCCAAAAAAATTAATAAAAATCCCATTCAAATTTGGTTTATGCTTATTTTCTATATCCAGTTAGTTGGGCCTAAGAGATAGGGTCTCTAAACGCATGGTATAGGGTATCGTATAGTCGGTCTAGACCGACTATAATTTTCATACTTGTTGATGTTGAAGCTTTAGATATTAAGCTCTGAATTGGAGAGTTTATTTTGTTTACGTGATTTAGAGTTTTATTTTTGTTGTTGTTTATTGTTAATTTATGTTCTGTAGAATAGTTATTATTTTTTGTCATATTTGCATAATCAATAATTCAAGTGTCCTACAAGGAAGTGTATTGGGCCTAGTCATTTATACAATATTTACTTCTGATATGTCAGTAACAAATCACCAATTCAAGCATCTAAAATCGTACAACAAAAAATAAATCAAATTCAAAATTGGAACATAAAAGTTAATGCAGAAGAGTCAGTTCATGTTACGTTTACACTAAGGAAAGAAGATTGATCACCTATAAATTTGAATGGAACATGCATACCAAAAAATAACAAAGTTAAGTACATAAGACTCACCTTAGACAGAAGGTTAACATGGAAAGACCACATAAGAATGAAACGTGAACAGCTAAACATAAAAACCAAGTAGATGTACTGGCTTCTACGACCAAAATCTGAGCTAAACTTAGGAAACAAAGTCATACGGTATAAATCTGTTCTTAAACTTGTTTGAACATATGGTCTACAACTTTGGGGAACTTCCAGTATTTCGAATAAAGTTTGAGAAGATATCAGTCTAAAACATTATTAACAAACTCCATTGGTTTACAAAAAATTACTCTTTATTAAATGGCCTTGGTATTCCATCAACAAAAGATGATGTTCTGAAAGATACTTTAAGAGACTTATGGCGTTTTCTTTTCTGGCAAAAATGTTACACGTTTTTCCCACTTCGAACTTTTTCTCTTTTTGTGTGTTCTTTCCTAAAAAAATGTCAACCTTGCGAAAGGGTAACGTGTTCTTTTCTAAAAATGTTGCACTATAAAATGTGAAAAAGGTGAATTTTTCGCAATCTAAAAAATCAGAGGGGGAGAATAACACGTTAAAATAGCTGACATTTGTGTTGTTTATGAATGTGTATTTGTGTGACAAAGCAAAAAAAAAATAAGGAAAAGTGTAATTTTTAGTGTTTTGTTTAAAATAAATTATTAATATGGAAAATATCAATGTTTTTTCAATTTTTATTTTTCCTTTTTGGTGTCCAATAATAAAAATGTCAACAAAATCAGCTGTTCATTAAAAAGTGTTGCATAGTTGTAATTTTATGTTCCATTCTGACCATTAAAAATGCAACATCTTTAATGTGTGAGGCAAACATTATAAAAATGTAACATTATAAAGTGTAACATTTTTTTTCAGAAAAGAAAACGCCATTAGTTATCACTCAAACACGTTAGCTATAAATTTGTTAAATTAAGAAGAATGAATACGACTTAAAGGACTGCATGTTCTTGACCTTTCCTTCAGGAAATAAAATTGTTGTAAATATGTATCTGTAAATAATAATACAATCTAGTATTTTGCTTTTTATTGAATTCATTGGAAACCAATTAACTATGTCACTTTTTATTATTATAAATTTTGCCTAATGTTTCTTTTTTTATATGAAATAGATTGCAAATAAAGAAATAAAAAAAAAATATTTGCATTTCATATATTTTGTTGCTTTGGGTACCGTTAATTGTAAATTGTTTTTGCTTCTCCGATACAACATTTATTTTGTGTTTTTATTTTGAGAGTTTCTTTTAGTTGTGTATATTTTGGACAATTGTAAGATGAAGCGAGGTGATCTCCAAGGCAATTAGCACACATAACACAAGTACATACTAGTGGAGGATGTGGAGGGAAATTACAGTTGCCACTTGTTTTATTGTTTTTATATATACTGAGAGTATGACCCAAAAGTTGGCAATTTTTGCATCTCATTGGATTGGGGAAGTATTCTCGCACTCGCACAGAGTACCAACCAACCGTA
Source organism: Cordilura impudica (assembly GCA_963682025.1). Classification (NCBI taxonomy): domain Eukaryota; kingdom Metazoa; phylum Arthropoda; class Insecta; order Diptera; family Scathophagidae; genus Cordilura; species Cordilura impudica. The sequence continues at coordinate 72,097 of CAVMKG010000847.1, read as the reverse complement.
ATTTCAAATGGAATTTTGAATAAATTGAATGATAGTAGTATTTTACCTGCCGGAACTTTTTCGTTTCCTTCTTGTCTGGTGAATTTATAAATTTTAGTTACACCTTGATCTTTCAAATATTTCTCTTTCATTAGGTTTAATTAGATTGCGATCATAAATTGTACGCTTACAGGTAATTAGTGATTTGTGTAATGAGATTTCTACGCCGCAGAGTCCTCCAAAAGTTTTTGTACGTACGAATTTGTCAGCATTTTTTTTTTTTTTTTTGTTTTAGCTAAGACTATAATACCGCCATCTCGTAATAAACTTATGTTAAAATTTTCTTTGCTTATACCTCGAATAGCATTTTCAATGATAAATACACTGAAGCCAGTTACTGGTTTGTTTCCATCAGTTGATTTTATAATTACATAGTTGGGGTCATTCCCCACATTCTGTTGATAAATTGTTGGAAATATTTCAATATTAGAGTTCGATTTCCTTTGTGTAGTAGGTTTTTTTCATGTCTCATCTAGGAGACTTAACCTATTCCCCATAGGGAATGGGTCGTCCACATCCATTTTTATCAATTTTAATTATTTTCTGAAAATTTTGTAAATTGTGTCGGAAGTTAAGGATATGTGTATATTGGCACAAAAACAAAAAAAGAATTTTAAACTAAGTACAGAGTAAAAGAGATTCCCGAACAGCCGGTTGTTAGTTGACACGACGCTCTGTGGACCATATTTTGAGAAGGCGGCCAAAACTAATTTTTTTCATGGTTACCAATTTTAAAGTTATGATATTCATATGAAAGTAAATACCAGTGAACCTCGAGAGCCAAAAAATTGCGACTCTATTTCAACTATATCACTGCGAACGGGGTCTTCGAAAATGGACTTTCTCAGTATTTTGCTAAAATTAAAAATTTCCTTGTAAATTTTAATTTTTAAATGACTTAAACTTTTTTCTTTTAAAAGATTTTAAAGTAAAATAAAATTTATATAGACTAGACTATTATTATTAGAAATATAAAGTCACTGAGTCGCTTAGAAATTAAAAAAAGAAGGTCAAAATTTCCCGAAATTCTCCTACTTAATAGAGCATGGCTCCTGCCCATCAAAAGCCACCAAAAAAATCTTGCACTCTTCTGTAGTCCGAAACCTCCCCTGCTCTGCTATACACCGGCAGCTTCCGCCCGAGTGCACCACAACAATTTTTCTGACCCAAGGTGCAAAATTGTGAAAAATTTATGAATACAAAAGCTTTCCACTGTGTGGTTAGGGTATAATGAGTTTGCCCTGATGTTTGTGACTACCAAATATATTGGACCTATGCCAATCTTTTATTATACGGATCGACTCAAAATCACTTTCTGAGTCGATTTAACGATGTCCGTCCGTCTGCGTGTTATGAATACAAAAGTTGGACGTACCGGTGTATATTTTTGGATGAGTTTATTTGTTTTTTATACTGACAGGAAAAGGAAACAGTAGAGTTGACACGAGTTGTTATATACTTATAAAAAGGGTTGAGACATAATGCGCTTAATTGTTAAATTATATTAATGGGAAAAATCTTTTTTATTTTGACACTTACATTCATATAGGTATTTTTCAAAAACATTAACAGTCCAAACTTGAGTTATATAGTTTAAATACCTGAGAAAAGGGGAGCAAATTTAAATAATTAATTAATTAAGATATGAGCAGGTATGCTTCACCTTTTAAAATGGTTTAGGGTCTGGGGTTTTTATGCTTCAAAAAGGTAATACAAGATAAACAAGTAAGAGTGTTAAATTCGGCTGTGCCGAATCTTTGATACCCTCCACCTCGGTTTGAGTCTTGATAATAAATGTAAATGAAAAAGTAAACAATTTGTTAAACTTAATACCAAATTATTTCAGCAAATTCTTTGGGTTGGTTTTCTTCTTTTCTATTATTTCGGATTTATTTCGGTGTTTGCTTTTTGGTCATCGTGGTTGCTGATCGGCATGCATTTTGGTTATATACCTATATGCATGCGTTTCCGGTTATATGACATAACTTCTCGTTTAATTTAGTTTTTGCTAATTAAATAGCTCGCCCTAACCTCCATTGCAAAGGTAATGGTTGCGTAGAGTGGCTATATGCAATAATTTAATGTTATCTTTATTTTCTGAAAAACTTCGTATTTGACAGGATGATTTTATGTTTATGTTTAATATCTTTATTTTTTTTTACTAATATTTCTGTTTATTTATTTGAAAATGAAATAATGAATTGAATATGCTATTTAATTTTTTTATTTATATAAAAAAGTTTTTTAATTAAAGCAAAATATTTTCACTATTTCATGATTTTTATTTATGTATGACGACATTTCAACCTAAAAATTTAAGTTTTTATCGATTGGATAAACAACACAAAAATGGTTGTCGTTTAGATAACAACAACAGCTGACTTTAACAATAGCGAATATCGTTTCAAAATTTTACTGATAATTTTGCAATTTTCTTTTTTTTTACAATTCGACTATCGTTAAAAGAAGTTACTGAATCGCGGTACTGAAAAGTTATTAATATCTCCTGAATGGCCATATTTTTTTTAAATGTAAACATTTTTAAATGTAAAGATATTTCTATATTTAAAATTATTATTTCCGACGTTTTGATATGATTTTCTGAAACTCAATTAATATTTTCTAATTTATAATTGGAAATTTTATTTTCAGTTTTTATTATAATTGATATTTTCTTAAATTTGAATGGAAAATTTAAAAAGTGAAATTTTGTATTTATGTGAATAATAATGCTTTATTAATTATAAACAATTTTTAAAAATTAGATGTAATCGCAATCAGATATTTTATAGGTAAAGCAGAATAATAATTCTATATAACTATGTAGAACTGTTTTGTAAGCAAAAAACTCATTGACGAACTCGGCAACTCTATTTTGTAAAGACAACAAAAAGTTAACCCCCCAATCTCACATCACACTGAAATTGTAAAATCGTTGTGTACGTATTATCAACGAAAAATTGTTCGAATTAGTCGAATCCATCGCCATTAAATTTTATGCTCAAACATCTGACTGCAATCTCATTTTTAAAATGTTGTCGAAGCGTAAACTTGAAAAAATTTGTATACTTCTCTCTCTTATTTTATTTTAAGTAGAGTTACCAAGTTTATTATACAGGCACATGTTTGAGGGAAAATGTTTACATTTATTATTATTAGTATTATTTTAATAATAGTTAATAATATTTATGCTCTATAATTAACAAACTTGCGTTTTTGTATGCGCATTTCAAAAAATAAATCATTATAGTAGATTTAACAAGTTAAAACTTTAATTACAATTTTACAGAATCCAGTAAATTTGCATTAAATTTATAACAGGGTAACATTAATCATCGTTAGTGTCTGCCACTATTCGCACGAAAAATTTGGTGCCATTAGTGTGACCACTGCGGAAAATGTGTGTGTATTAGTAAAAAAAATGTGAGTGTATTGAGTTTTTCGAACTTGCAGTGTGATGTGAGATTGGTGGGTAATATGCCAAACTTATGTTCATATTTGTAAAAGAATAATGAAAAAACGTATGAAATAAAAGACCAACCCGTGTATACTCTTAACATTGTTCTGTATGATATCTAGTTGAAAATATTAACATTCATGTTAAAATAGAAATAACTATTGCAAAGCTAATTAGAACAAACAAAAATTATGGCGGCATCTACTGTGGCATAGTCACGCTGAGCAAAAGGAAGTGACACTCTGTAAATACAAAAGAAATGTATTTTCCCCACAACAAAATACTGCAGAATTTTATGTAAATAAAATAACCGATTTATTTCTAACATGCAGTTACTATGAATATACATACATACATATATATAATATATGTACATTATTTGTATTATTTAATATGTGTATGTATGTATATTTAAATATTACACACAAAAAATACAACATCAAACGTTATTTTTGTGTTTTCCTCTTTAAATAAATTAATACATAAATTTTTTTGCTAAATTTACATTTGGGCAATTCACAACAGGTGTTGTATATTGTATGTTGTATTGAAATACACAATACAATCATTTGTTGTGAACACTCAGTTGTATTTTCATATTGTAAAACGCTTTCTTTAGTAATTTTCGATCCAACGAGGAAAGATCGCTTCGTCGCTTCTGCTATTTTGTATAAGAGAAAACACTTGTCAGTGTTTGCTTTTTGGTCGTGAGATATACCCTAGAGTTTTAGTTACGTACCTCTTGCATTTTAATTTATAATGAAAAAAAAAAAATGTTAAATGTTTTGGTTGGTACTGAAAGAGAAAATACATACTAAAAATATAAACATTAATTTTTATATAAATAAACTTATCGATGTATTTGCGTTATTTGCATTATTTGCCATATTTTATTTTATAATTATTTATGCTGATAATATTCTATGTATTTGTTTTTTCTTTTTCATAAAAACTGGCATTCACTTGGAACTGATATGTTATGATACAATATACAACATTTACTAAACATAGCAAATGAAGTTGGATCGTGTATCAGATTTTTCAGGGAAAATTACCAACAACAATTTTACACTATTGTAAAGTGATACACGATACAAGAGATACAACGATACATTACCCATTGTGAATTGCCCAATTGTTTTTTTTATTAACAACTAGGTATTTTAGCATTATTTGCTTTAGATGTTGGTGAATTTTTACTCCCTTTATATTAACTCGTAGTGTCTGCTTGCCGAAAAAATTTTGGATCGATTTTAACCACTTTCCCGTCACCCAATCGATCTGAAATTTTGCAGGCAGGCTTGTGGCAATGACAGAAATGATCTAACATATTTTTTTAGTGATGCCAAAACAATGGAAACTTTTAAATTTTTCTACCAGAGTTGATAAAAAAATGTACAAAGGGTTTGTTTTTGTTATATTATTACCATAACGACCACAAAAACAACAAGTCCAGCTATGAAAACAATGCAACATTTAGAATAACAACAAGAACAATATAGAAATATCATGTTTTTCATTTTTTTTTTACTTTTTCAGAGATTTCCCTGGACCTGTTCCACCGATTTTAATGATTTTTGAAGTAGAAATCTTTCCATGAATTTGGTGAATCATTCTCACTAAAAATGATCAGTGTAGCTGCACTATTGAGGGCGTGATCGTGACAAGAACAACATAGAAAATTATTTTTTTTTCAAGACTTTTTTAGTTCTTCATTCAAATCTCGGGCCCTAATCGACCGATTTGGACGATTTTAAATAGCAAACTTCTCAGGATGTTAGTGAATCATTTTTATGTCAACGAGTACCCTAGCTGCCGGATTGATGCCGTCATCGTGATTTCCACAGACGGACAGACGGACATCGCTATATCAACTCCGGTTGTTATAAGGATCACAAATATATAAATTTTATGGGGTCCAAAATTTTTTTTCTAATTATTACAAACGGAATGACAAACTTATATATACCCTCTGCACACTGGAGTGGAGGGTATAACAACTTTACAACAGCAACAATGACAGTCATATGTTTTTCAAATATGGAAAAAACTGTTTATGTGTTAGTTTCGGTCATTCCCCAGTATGCATTGAAATATTATTTCTCCAATGTTGGAGAAAAGTTAAGTTCTTAAATTGATGTCAAATGTAATTCTCAACTTGGGTTGAACAATTTTTCTCCTTGTTTGCTTTCAACTTGACATCAAGTTGAGACTTAACATTTTTTCCAATCTTTGAGAAACATTTTTACTCTCAATTGGATATCCAACACTTTTCTCCACTTGAGACCAAACATTTTTTCAACTTGAATACGATTTGTGTTAAGTCTGAGATATTATTTAAATATGTCATAAATAATAAATTAAATTAAAAAATGCCAAAAAAGTACAAATCATTGATATATTTTTAATTATTTCTGGTTTTTGTCGAATTTTTCAAAAAATGTACAACCAATTAATTCATTTATTTTTAATTCTAGATTTTAAAAAATGTACATAATATGTACATTTAATGTTAAACATGTACATTGTAATGTTAAATATATAATGAAATTAAATTGAAACATTAAAAAAAGTACATTGTTTTCATTTCTAAAATTAGTATAATATTTTTTAATATGGCAATTCCGTACCTTCCATTTGATACCGATTGGAAATATTTCTTTGCTATCAAGTTGAGAATCACAAATTTCTCAATTTGATAACTATGAAAATCGGCATATAAAAAATGTGCCTTTTAAGTTGAGAAGACTATATTCGAACTATTGAGGGCATTTGAGAATTAACGTTGGAGATTTGAGAAATGTATTTGATCTCAAATGCACCTCAAGTTGATAGCAAACAAAAATGTTTATTGGGACATTTATTGTAGGGTCGTTTGCACACACACAAAAAATAGAAAATAAATTGTCAATAAGCAAAGCAAGTGGCTTCGAAATTCGATGATGCCAGTTAATCATTTTTTGTTCACGCGGAATTTATAATTGGAGGAATTTTTTTCTCGAGAAATGTATTTTCCGTGAGAAAGAAATTCCTTGAGAATATTCATAATTGGGATGAATAACTTTTAATTGGAACTTTTTAGTCAGAATAAATCATAATTCTAGTTAGATATTGGTTAATATTTAATTAGAAAAAATATTGTGGTGGCATCTACGCAATTATTGAGGCAGTCACGGAAAAATTAAATGCAAGTCTGTTTTTTTTAATATAACAAAAATGGATTTTTCCTTTAACAAAATATGGCAGAATTCTTTATAAATGAAATGCAAAATGGAAAATCAATTTTGTGCTAATTCTTAACAAAATTAATAAAATATATATATATGTATAATTATATTTATTAATATTTGTAATTTTATTTGACACAATTTCACACACAGTTTTACAGATCAACTGTTTTAATTAGAAAAAATATTGTGGTGGCATCTACGCAATTATTGAGGCAGTCACGGAAAAATTAAATGCAAGTCTGTTTTTTTTAATATAACAAAAATGGATTTTCCCTTTAACAAAATATGGCAGAATTCTTTATAAATGAAATGCAAAATGGAAAATCAATTTTGTGCTAATTCTTAACAAAATTAATAATATATATATATATGTATTATTATATTTATTAATATTTGTAATTTTATTTGACACAATTTCACACACAGTTTTACAGATCAACTGTTTTCAACTGATTTAGAAGTTTTCTGTTTTTGAAACAGTAGTGCCAATTTGTAACATTTTGTGATGTAATGAAAATCGCAGAATAATAAGTTAATACACAATAAAAAATATTAAATTTTTAAGTTTTATATACATATTGCAATAAAAAAAACTTTGGTAAATTTACATTGAAGATGGTCAGAAATGAATGAGAAAAAATGTATAGACATTTTAGAAAAGCACATTTAATGTTAAACTTTATGCACAAAATATATGGGTTTTTGTTGTTTCGAATTTAACTGTGGCTCTAAGTGAAAAGTTTTAGACCGATCGTATATTACATCTTGAGGATCCTCACCTAATATTTTCAAATATTTTAAATTCTTTTTAACTCATTTAACCTCATTACGAAAATAGTAAAACATTAAATATGGAAAATCCACGCACCTCAAAAAATTGTTTTCTATGAAATAAATTAAAGACATTTCATATTATACAATTTTCTTTCAAAAATGTATCAATTATTGCAAATTTGAAATTTGACATATAGTATTTGTACATACATATATTTGTATAGATTTCGCAGTATGAAAAGAACTATTATTTCTTTATTTAGAATATATGTAAGTATTGCTCGCAAAAAAATGCAACATCATGAATGAAACACATAGACGACTGCTGGCAGCAGCATTTGTAGTCGTATAATCAGCTACTTGATTTTTCTGAATACGACAGCAACATATAATACAAATGCATTTTTATTTAAATATACAATTACTTTTACTTATTTAAAATGCATTAGTACAACGTAAAAATAAATAAATTAGTTTAACGCCTTTTGATTATTAATGGAATTATAGCCTTTCATTTTGCGATTTTTTTTTAAAACAAAATAAAATATTTCATAGCACTAACTTCTTTTACATATTTTGTATTAAAGCACCTCCAATATATGTATCCATTTTAGTTTGCAAATTCAGTATATTTATAATTTATTACTTACAGCAAAAAATAATAGAAACAATTTTATCAGTTATGCTTACGAAACTATATAAATAGACTTGAAGTTGGCTGCAAAAGCAGTAGCCTGTGTAAAGAACAAATTAGCGACATGTAACTGTTACGTAACGTGTCAGCCTTTTTTTCTCATGAAAAGTATTGGGACGTTCCGGTTACGTTCGGTAACTGTTTTAAATGATTTTCATGTAAAAAAAAACAACTGACTCGTTACGGTTACGGTTAGAAAACATTGACCTTTTATATGTATTATAATGCTATGAATGCATTTATCTTTATTTTATTTTATTTATATATTCTTTTTTTTTGTATTGTATATTATTTTTTTTTATATTTATTACTATTTCATTTAATTATTTTTTTCTTTAAATAAATTAATACATAAAAATTTGTTTTTTAAATTATTGTTGAACTTTTACTCCCTTTATTTACTGCCTTTATATTAACTGGTAGTGTCTGCTTGTCGACAAAATTTTGGATCGATTTTTAGCCCCTTTCCCGTGAGCCAATCGATCTGAAATTTTGCATGCAGGCTCGTGGCAATGACAGAAATGATCTAACAAATTTTTTTAGTGATGCCAAAACAATGGAAACTTTTAAAATTTTCTACCAGAGTTCACAAAAAAATGTACAAAGGGTTTGTTTTTATTATATTATTACCACAACGACCACAAAAACAACAAGTCCAGCTATGACAACAATGCAACATTTAGAATAACAACAGGAACAATATGGAAACATCATGTTTTCATTTTTTTTTTAATTTTTCATAGATTTACCTGGACCTGTTCCACCGATTTTAATGATTTTTGAAGTAGAAATCTTCCCATGAATTTGGTGAATCATTCTCACTAAAAATTATCACCCTAGCTATCCTATTGAGGGCGTGATCGTGACAAGAACAACATAGAAAATTATATTTTTTCAAGACTTTTTTTAGTTCTTCATTCAAATCTCGGGCCCTAATCGACCGATTTGGACGATTTTAAATAGCAAACTTTTCAGGATGTTAATGAATCATTTTTTATGCCAACGAGCACCCTAGCTGCCCGATTGATGCCGTCATCGTGATTTCCACAGACGGACAGACGGACAGACGGACATCGCTATATCAACTCCGGTTGTTATAAGGATCACAAATATATATATTTTATGGGGTCCAAATTTTTTTTCTAATTATTACAAACGGAATGACAAACTTATATATACCCTCTGCACACTGGAGTGGAGGGTATAAAAATTGTATTTTACACAATTGGAAGAAAGAGTATTTATAATAACTAGCAGATTCCAGCCCTCGAAATTCGAGTGCAAATTCTAGGACATTTTATTTTTTCATTAGTAGACAATTGCAAAACAATTATAGCTAATTCACAAATCAACACAAAAAAACAAACTCATTTTTATTACAAACACATTAACAAATTTAATAAACCCACACATAGTATTGTATAATATTATGTATGTGTTAGTAGGAACTTTATATGCAATTTACTCAACATAAACGAAAAAATTATAAATCTGTAAATCTGCAAAACGGCTAAAAATATACCTTTCAAAAAATATACGTTGTTAAAAATCGGGATAAAACGGTAGAATAAAACATCGGCCACAAGAAATCGCCTAGCCTATTAATATTATAGATGTTTCCACAATTATTATTCATTACAGTTTGAACAATGGCTGATATTTATTTTCAACAAAAAGATGTAGACGATATAATTTTGCACATACTGAGCAACCATTTCTTTAATAACTGTAACCTGCAAAAAATTAAAATACACAAAGAAAAAAAAATTACAACTTTTGTCTCAAATTTGAAAAAACGGTACATTGAATGATCTTATACCGAGGCAAAGATGTACAAACGTCACCAAGACTGGTTACTAAAGTAACTTTTTTTGGAGAGTTCATCTACAACTGCCAACGAAAGTGGAAAAAGGGTCGACCAGCAAAACCAATTGATGGATGTTGTGAAAGATCTCGAAAGCGCAAGCTGGCGAATATCAATGAAATAATTTCTCAAAGAATTATTAAGGATTCATTTTTGCATCAAATTCAACCAACACAAAATAAGAAAAACAAAATTGAAATAATTGAAAAAAAAAATGGTAGAAGCGAGCTCAAGGCGCACAAGGAGGATTTTGAAAAGCATTCCTACACCAATTGAAGATAAGTTTACTCCAGGAGAAACGTTCGCCCTATTTTTGGATTTGAAGTTGACCAAAAAACAATATAAGGAATTGCGGAAGCGAGCCAATGAAAATAATTGTGGGTTTTTTCCAGAGAATCGAGATTTAGTTTCTGTCAAAAAAGACTGCTTACCTTCACAATCTGCTATTAGTATTACTTCAAGTTCAGCAGAAATAAAATTTCAAGATCTCCTTGAACAGAGCGATTGCTATATACGCTTGATACTGATCATTTAAAAAAATTGGATATGACAGCATTACTTTAATTTCTAAATGGGGATGTGATGGATCCTCTGGTCAGAAACTATCTAATGCCGAAAATTAATCAGATGCTAATTTATTTATGGTATCATTCATTCAATTGCGCTTAACAAAAATTTATAGCGACTTAGAGCCGTCAACTAGTAGAGCAATAGAAATTGATGTATGGAAAAATGAAATTCTTTCTTCAACAAAGTATTCCAGACCAATAAAATTTGCATTCAAAAAGGAAACCAAAGATGTCATAACTGAAGAAGTTCAAAAAATAAAAGATCAAATATTTAAATTTGATGACCAAGATATTGAAGTAAATTTTAAAATGTGTCTCACAATGATTGATGGATAAATTTCACAAGGTTTAACCGAAACAAAGCCATCGTCAAGCTGCATTATATGCCAAATGGCATCAAGTCAATTAAGCCAATCCCCACCACAAGACGATAGTTTTAAGGAAGCCTACGAATTTGGAATGTCCCCTCTTCATGTTAGAATACGTTTTATGGAACATATTCTTAAATTGGGTTATGATTTGGAATTTGGTCCGTTAGGCGAAACAGTGAAAAAAAAGAAAATTAAGAAAAAAGAAAGCAAAAAAACATTCAAGGCGTCATAATCGACCAACCAAAACATGGAAAAGGAAACTCAAATGATGGAAATACCCCAAGGAGATTTTTTTGCGATCAAAGGAACTGCAGCATCTATCACAGGTGTAGATCATGAATTAATAAGACGATTCAAAATCATATTACAAGTTCTAGCATGCAGCAGAAAGATAAATGCAAACAAATTTGGAGAGTATGCCAATAAAACAGCTATGCTTTATAACAAAAAATACTCATGGAGATATATGCCATCCACAGTTCATAAAATTTTGTACCATGGGGGAGATCTATCTGAAGAAGCGCAAGAAAAATTTAACAAAGACTACAGATTCTTTCCCGATTCTTTCTTTCAAGAAAAATGTCCAGATGTTGGACTTATGAAAACCTTATCACTATTTTGTTGTGCACTTCAGATCCATATATGTCCAACATTTAACAAAAATGGAAAATACCTCTATTGGATTAGACGAAGACTCTAAACAACTACTAGGAGATGAAAATCAAGGCTATTTAGAAGAAATATTTACCAAAATTGTTTGATTTCAAGTAGTTTTTCAGTACACAATAAGTTATACTCCTTTTTATATAGTTAAAAATTTTTCTTGATTTATAGATTTATGTATTTTACAAATTTACAATAAAAATTGTTATAGAAATATTTAAAAAGACAATAAAAATACTTTTAACTAACGTAAAAACATACGACTCTTTCATTGAAACTTTTCTATCTTGAACCAATATTAGGTAACTTTTACATTCGTTGCTCAAAAAATTATATTTTAACTCGGGCTCTTTAAAACAAGCCAACCTTTGGTCTTTGTGAGCATTAGGACTAAAAAGTTTACGGTGGCCAAAGTTTGGCATTTTCTGACATTATTTAACTTACAAAAAAGTACTAGGTGTAGAATTAACTGAAAAAATAAGACATTATATAAAAAACCTTTAACCTTTTAACACTTCACTTTTGTACTAAAATTAAACTAAAAATGAAAATGCATTTTAAACCCTCCATAACTTTTTTATTATCGGTCGATATTTACATTTTATAAATAGCATAAGTTAAAGGCTAAAGTCCCACCTACCAAACAAAAAAACCGCATGTCAAAATTCCAATCCAATCAAAAGTTATGGATTTTTGACCGCCTTCTAGTGAAATGGTCCACTGTGCGACGGTTGCTAGTCGACGACTGTGTGAGAATATTGTTTATGTGTCTTTGAATTCTTCTCCATAAATATTCCGATCACTCTCTGTTCAAAATAGCACATCATGCTTTTCAAATCGTTTACTTTATTGACATCACACATTCCACTTTCAGAATCTGTGAGTGCCCTGGTTCCGAGAATTATTGTATTGCCCCTTTGGTGTATAAAACGCAGTAAAACTGTGGCAATTTTTTTAAAATATTAAAATTTGTATAAGAGCGCTTGCTATATCATTTCCACCTCTTCCAGCAAAACACTCATTCCATGGAGCACAGTACGTTATTTTTTTACAATTATACTTTATGCGAGTTCCCGTCAAGTTGTAAATGCAAAGTTTTCGCTTATAATAGCAATTCGACGCGAACACCCTAGGTATAGTGAAGGCATTTTGCAGATCATAGCACAAAACATATTTTCGGTTTACCATGGTGCTTCTTATGTTCATTTGGGCGTCCTTGCTCAGAGTCTTTTAAAAAATTTTAAAAATAACACACTTTTCCCTCAGTTTTGCATACTGGAAATTTGATTGAGTTCAATTGAAAAATATATTTTGCTTACGAAAATTGTCTTTCTCTTTAGTTGAACCCCTTATTATCCCTGAGGGTTTAACGAAATTAGCGTAAAATAAACTTTTTTCACATGCATTCAATGCCCGAAATAGTTCGTGCAAACCTTTTTTCGCTCTCTGTAATATTGTTTGTACAACCGTGAATGCAGCCTTCTTTGATGGTATCCGTATCTGTACCTCGGGTCTTTCCACTCCGTTTCTATTCACATATATCTTTTTTCTCGATTCCGTATGTTTCTGAAGTTTTCGTGTCTTATTTGAGGAAATACACATACCGCCGCCTGAAGTTGTCTCTACATCGGAACTATTAGAAATTAGTTTCTCATTTGAGTTGGTAAGAAATTTCGAGCGGCTGCTAAAGACCTCGGCATTCTCCTCAATATTGAAGGAAGGATCCAAAATTTCATCATCTGCGGAAACATCATTTTCCGATGTGTCATTATGCATTACTTTTACTTTATTTTTATATTAATTGAAACTAGTACGTGTCAATTACTTTATCGTTGAAAAGATTAAAACAAACTAAGTTTCAAACTGCAATTTCTGAAAACGATTCTTTCTATCATTCTAATATTTAAACTTTATAAAACAGTACTTTCAGTTTTTTTTTTTCAAACTAAACCGTTATTTTCTCAAGTGAATTCATTTTTATACCCCATACCACTATGTAGTCAGGGTATAATGACTTTGTGCTGATGTTTGTAACTACCAAAAATATTTGACCTATACCCATCTTTTATTATACTGATCGACTCAGAATCACTTCCTGAGTCGATTTACCGATGTCCGTCCGTCTGTCCTTCTGTCAATCTGTTTGCCCATGTAATCCTTGTAATCAAACTAAAGGTCGCAAATATAGTCTATAAGCTTCTACCGACCAAAGGATGAATGCTTTTGAAATTGGTGAACATCGGTTCATGTTCGGACCTAGTCCCCATGCAAATGACCCTCATGAGATCGACTTAAATTGCCATAATATCCTAATTATCATATAGATCACGGTCAAAGGGGTTTGTGTATGTCTATTACATCAATTTACATCAATTTATCTATTACATCAAATTATCATATGAAGCTGATTACCGATCTTCCCTTAAATCTATAAAAAAACACAGATTGCACAGATTTTTCTCAAATTTGGTTTGTATATTTTTTTGAAGATAATGAGTGACCTTACCAAACATGGTCAGGATCGGTCCATTTTTTCACCTAGTCCTCACATAAATATAGCATCCGATAAGAACTTTTTCATATTCGAAGGCAAAAAAATAATAAAAATTCCACTAAAGTTTGGTTTTGGCTTATTTTCTATATCTAACTAGTTATATATCTAAGAGCAAGGTGTAGGTTATCGTATAGTCGGTCTATACCGACTTTAATTTTCCTACTTGTTTCTTTTCTTTTTGTTCGTCTTCTTCTTCAATACGTGCATTAGAATAAATAGAGTGCAAACAACAGCAATAAAAATCCAAAACGTCACGGTTACTTCTATTTTCGGGTTTCGCTTTGTTCTATATATTTACTGAGCATAAATGAGTGCAATCGAAATTGTATGACATACAACAATTGCATTTTCAATAAGAATACGACAAAATACATGCTCGGGAGGAAAACATTTTGTGACGTACGATAAAATGCATGCTGAATATCTGGGAAGATATAAGGTTTGGGAAGAAACTGTAATACCATTAGAAAGAGTGTGCGAAGCTTATTATGAATAATTAATATCACAAAAACAACAAATTTCACTTACCCTGCTACCTCACATCACACTGCAACTGGGAAATCGTGTGTACGTATTATCAACGAAAAATTGTTCGAATTAGTCGAATCCATCCCATTAACAATTGTGTTCACTCATCTGACTGCAATCTCATTTTTAAAATGTTGTCGAAGCGTAAACTTGAGAAAACTTGTTTACTTCTCTCTCTTTTTTTTAAATAGAGTTACCGAGTTTATTATATATGCTCATGGTTGAGGGAAAATGTTAACATATATTATTATTAGTATTATTTTAATAATAGTTAATAATATTTACGCTCTATAATTAACAAACTTGCGTTTCAAGAAATAAATCATAATAATAGATTTAACAAGTTAAAACTTTAATTATAATTTTGCAGAATCCAGTAAATTTGCATTAAATTTATAACAGGGTAACATTAATCATCGTTAGTGGCAGCCATTACTCGTACGAAAAATTTGGTGCCATTAGTGTAACCACTGCGGAAAATGTGTGTGTATTAGTAAAAAAAATGTGAGTGTATTGAGTTTTTCGAACTTGTAGTGTGATGTGTGATAGGGGGATTACGATATCCGTATTTTGAGGTTACGATATTACGATGGTGATTTTTATATTATTACCACAACGAAAACAAAAACAACAAGTATAGCTATGACAGAAAATACAAAATTTAGAATAACGATAACAAGAACAATATAGAAACACCATATTTTTCAATTTTTTTACTTTTTCATTGAATTCTCGGGACCTCTTGAACCGATTTTGATGATTTTATATAGCAAACTGTGCAGGATGTTAGTGAATCATCTTCACTAAAAATAAACATTCCGGCTAACCTATTAAGGCCGTGGTCGTGATTACCATAAACGGACATCACTATATCAACCCCGTTTGTTATAAGGATCACAAATATATGTATTTCATGGGGTCTAGATTTTTTTCTAACTATTACAAACGGGAAGCTAGTGAAAATGAAATAAAAAACTCGCTTAAAAAACAAACAGACAAAGAGAGCTCAATAAAGTATTTAATTTTACCGTAGTTAATATAAATTTTTACAGTGTTGGCAGTTTGAAATGATCAAATGGCCAGAAATAGAGAATTTTTCCGACACATCGTAAAACAGAACCAGAATGAATAAAACCATTTTCGAGTATATAATGCTAAATTTATGTAAAAACTAATGGCCTGTTCTAAGTGAACTTTTTTTAACTTTGTTATGAGTCACAACATCGGTTCATTTTTAAAAACAATGCTTTTGTACTTACTGCACTTTTTCCAATACATTATAGGTAGGTAATTTTATTAACTTTAATTGGTGATTCTTTTTTATTATTAAAAATATTTTTATATAAAAGAATCGATTTATACACATTTATTTCCATTGCACATATTTTTAAAACATATTTTCTATTCTAAGCGAATCACAGAGCGCATTAACCAACTGTTCTCTTCACATAAATATTGAAAACTAAATTGATTGCGCCATCTCGGACCAACTCCAAATACAATTGACTAACTAAATAGCAGTAGTACCAATAACAACTGCTATGACAGACAAAATGAATAATACTCGTAGTAATAAGCAAAACATAATAAGTAAGAAAATTATAGTCGGTCTAAACCGACTATACGATATCCTAACCATAAGTTTAGATAAGGGGTCTTATCAACAACTAATTGGAGTTATAAAATAAGCATAAATCAAATTTGAGTGGAAATGATGCTATTTTTATATTGGGACTAAGTCGATAAATTAAAGGATCATGACCATGTTTAAGTCAACTTCATAAGGGTCATTTGTATGGGGACTACGTCTGAATATGTACCATTTTTAACATCGTCCATTCTATAGCCGGCTAAATCATATATGCTAAATATAATCGAAATATATTCATATTTGCGATCTGTAGTTTGATTACAATGTTTATATGAATACACAGATCGACAGACGGACATAACTAAATCGACTTAGAAAATGATTCTGTATGAATTAGAATAATAAAAATTAGGTCTTGGTAAGTTATGTTTTGTAGTTACAAACATCAGTACTAACTCAGTATACTAGGACAGCAGAGCTGTATAGGCTATCATAAAAGCACTGTCGTTACAATGTGCTTTCGTATATGAATGTTTTTATACCCTATACCACTATGTGGTTTGGGTATAATGACTTTGTGCTGCTGTTTGTAACAACCAAAAATATTTGACCTAGACCCATCTTTAATTACACCGATCGAATCAGAATCACTTTCTGAGTTGATTTAACAATGTCCGTCCGTCCGTCCGTCCGTCCGTCTGTCTGTGTGTCCATGTAAAGCTTGTAATCAAACTGCAGGTCGCAAATATGAATATATTTTGACGAAATTTGGTATATAAGCTTTTATCGGCCATGGGATGAACGCTATTGAAATTGGTGAGAATCGGTCCATGTTCAGACCTAGCCCCCATACAAATTACCCATATGAAATCGACATAAATTGCCATAAGATCCAAATTTTCATATAGATCTTACTCAAATTGGGTTTGTATGCGTTCATTACATCCACTAATGAGTAGTCCAAAAATGATCCCTTTGACCCTATATAGAGCTGCTTCCCGATCTTCACTTAAATCTATTAAAAAACAAAAATATTGCACTGATTCTTTTCAAATTTTGTTTGTACATATTTTTGCAAAATACAAGAGACTTTACCAAACATGATCAGGATCGGTCCATTTTTGGACCTAGTCCCTTTATAGATATAGCATCCGATATGAACTTTTTCATATCTGCAGCCAAAAAAAATTAATAAAAATCCCACTCAAATTTGGTTTTTGCTTATTTTCAATGTCCAGTTAGTTGGGCCTAAGAGATAGGGTTTCTAAACGCATGGTATAGGGTATCGTATAGTCGGTCTAGACCGACTATAATTTTCTTACTTGTTTTTATATTAATATTATTTGTGGTTGGCAGCTGAATTTTCTCGCATGGATCTAACCCCATTAAATAAAAATCTTTGAAACGAATAAACCGGATATTTCTCTGTTGCAGCTCGATTATTTCTGTAAGTATTATTAAATAACTTTATTATTAACTTTAAATCATATAATCAATTTCTTTCTTAAAAGCATTTTAGATTACTTTTTTATATTAGGACATATGTCATAATTGTTCGGAGTAAATTGACAAATTTGTTAATAATTTGTAAAATTGGTAACAACATATTTTTCTAAAATACTTTAATATGCTTTTTTTAAAAGATTATTGTTAAAGACAAACCTAACAAGTATTCTTACAACTTTCATTTAAAAAACCTGGTCACCGGTGCTTCTTAACTTTGCAAAATACATTAGCTTGTCCCGTAAAATGGCTCTTTTCGAATTTTACGTGATACGTATTGATGAGCTAAATACGAAAAAAAAAACAATTTATATAAAAAATATTAAAAATTTTATAAATATTTTTTCGTTTAAAAAAACTCTGCCTTTTATTTTGACTCGTAGTGTCTGTTTGTCTGCTTATTTGCCGAAAAAAATTTGGATCGATTTTTAACCCTTTTCCCGTGATCCAATCGAGCTGAAACTTTGCAGAGAGACTCGTGGCGACGATGAAAAAAATATTGCAAAAAATATTTGACTGAATTTCCAATTGTTGAATAAGACTGAAACGATACAGTAAACTTAAATTACAAAGAAAGGGAGTATAATAAAAACTTGGTTTTTATGCGTTAGTTTTTTTTTTTTTTTTTTTTTTGACAAAATACCAGAGTTCAGAAAAAAACACACATTGAATAAGGAACTCATACATATATGAAACACCCCTATAATAACGGCAACAATTGTTTCAACCAAATTTATTACAAAAATCTAAAATAATTCATTAGCAGTTATAAAAAAAATAAAAATAAAAAGATAATAATAAAAAAAAATAAATAAAAAGATAGTAATAAAATAGAAAACAGAGAAATTTTATATGTTGTTTATGACTTAGTTTCGTTTTTTTCCGATCGAGAGTGGGTAGTGTTTTAATTTTTAGATGTACGCGTTGAAGAACTTGTTTTGTTTGTTAGAAGTACACGTGCAAGAAAATGAACTTAAAATAAAGCTACACTAGAATCTGTGTGGATAATGTGTGTTCGAAACAAAAAATACGTGATAGGAAAATGTTCATGTAGATAACGAAATATTAAAACGAAACAGTCATGATTGTGTTGGGCACCTTACAAAATTTAGAAACACACATAATTGATATGAAAATAAAAATATGTGTTGGCTGCTTTAGAACAGAACATTGTGTGTGTCTCATGTGTGTATTTTCTGAACCTTGCAAAATACGCTACGATTCCACTGAGACAAATTTTGTTGTATTTTTCCCGTATTCAGCTCGTCAATACGCATCGTTTGTGGGGTAATACTATGGAGACGCACTTATCTACATACATACATACATACATACACAAATTCGATGTTTGTAGCAAGTCAGAATATGCAGATAGTGTGTGGGTATAGTAACCAACAAATTAACACCATTCTAAGATAAGATAACATCCAATATCATTTCGTTTCTTATTTTCATTTCCATTTGATTTGCTTGTAATTTGATTCATAACTATTTCTATATCATTTTTGATATTTGTATATATGTATGGAGATGGAGATATTGGAACCAGAGAATCGCTAATACACACAGGAAAAATATTGGTGGGAATTCGGTTACCACTAGAAAAATTTGTTAAGGTAATAATATTTATTGTGATTCTTTAATGTATCAAAATATAGTAGATATTCTTCTATAACTATCATATAAATACAATTCATTAAGAATGAAGGTATCTACAACAATAGAATAAGTTCTGTTTACCAACGAAAGTCTTTTTATAAATTAGCAAACGAATTTAGTTGAGGTAACCTAACTAAAACAAGAATAACATGTCCCAAGCCTAAATATTGGCGAGTTCAACTGCTAATTTCATTATAAAAACATATTTCAGACTGAAAATTGGTAAACAGATATTGTAACAAATAATTGATTAGAGTACTATGTATAAAATTTGTATTAAGAATGGTTTTTCGGTTGCAATAAATAAAACCCAAATTTTTACCCACTTTTGATTTTTTTAACCGAAAGGAAATTCTATAAATAAATTTCTCTTGTAAATACATAAAAAAAGATAAGAATATAATTAGCCGAACCGCATTTGTTGTTTTAATTGTCATTTGTCAAATAATATAAAATATAATACAGAAAATGTTTAACGATGTATAATGTGATAATTTATTTTATATGAGAAAGAGCCAAAATACTTTAAAAAAATGGATGAAAAGCAAATATCCTTAATCTAGAAACCGAAGATACAATTGGTCCACATGGCATGATTTTTTTCTTGGTGTGTTTGGTAAAAGCATAGGACACAAATCTGTCATACAATAGCGCACTATCAATACGTCGAAGGTAGGTATGTATTTAGAGATACTCAGAAGATATTCGAGTAAATGTAAAGTGCTTAATTTTCGATTACAAAATTGCAGTAAATCAATACGAGCATATACTAGAACAAATGTTTAAGAGGACGTACACAACCTGGAAGTTGGTTCTCCCGTTGTCATCAGCAGCTCAAATGTATGCAGATATTTATTTATGTCTACGCACGAATACTATAAGATTCTTTGTCTTAGACGAGGCATATGAACACCTCCAAGACGTATTCAATGACCAGAACAAGTCTTTGATGTACTTAAGATGCTTACCATTAATTTTTTCGGTTAGTACTACATTCCATGCAATGAAAGGCAGTCGTTGTTGCATGCGTGAACCTTTAATATTCTGGTAAAAAAGAAAGTATTCACTCTGGAAGATAACAAGCAGTTCTACCTGCATTTCAAACAAGAAACTATTTTCTGTATATCACGATAATAAGTCGAAATTGACAAGGGGAAGATTATGCGATTGGGTAAGTAATATGCTAATGTTTATACTACGAATTGTACTTGACCTGGACACACTTTATAAATTCATTCTTTTAGAAATGTTTTCTGCCAAGATGTGCGGATATAATGAAAGTACAATATTGTGTTATATAGGATCATATAATGGAGCCGAGGATACCTCTTTTGTCTATCAAAATAAATATTGATAATAATTTTTGATTTTTCTATTTCATATGTATTACTAAAAAACCCGAAAAACGGTTATAATTAAAATTAAGTATTCCATTGTATCAACTAAATATCACAATTCATACAATCGAATTTATATATAAATAGAATAATCGCAACAGAATAATGTGATAGTACACGGGACTATCAAAATTCGGTTGGCAACAAATTCGGTTGCAACAACAAAGCAGTTTTCTGTGTGTACATTTTAATAATTCTAGTCTACACTTTTTGTACTTTTTATTAGATTTTCACACTAGTACTATTGGGAGGGTTAATAGGTGCATTTAATTTTATAAAATTATTTAAGAAAAAATGTTATTTTCTATTTTCGCGAAATAAGGGGATTCCGCCAATATCCAGTTCAATTTCGTCATAATTTACCAAAACGTATCGAACTTTTCTGAGCTGATTTTCAATTCCAATGGGGCAATAACTTTCGGGGGAAAACTTTTCTGATTGAAACTACATATATGCTTTTGCCTAACAATGTTACTGTAATATTGCGAACAGCTTCTCCAAAAATTCTAATCTGGAGTAGTTAGACAAATCTTCAAAAGACTGCACAAATTCTTTAATGGCTCCGCAAAATCTTCAACAGGCTCCACAAAATCTCTAAAGTTAGATATATTGAAATATCGACGTTTTGTTATAAAAATCTTAATTGAAACCCACTTTAAATGAAACCACTAATAAATGTCTGTCTAACATTTTACTTATTACGTAAACAAATCCTACTTTGTAAATTTTTTTTCCAAATTTCATTGACACATTTCTAACATCTTGAATATCACTGAAAATCAAAATTGAAATTTTGCAATAAAAAAATCATTACATTTTTTAGATTTAGATTCTTTATTGTTTTAAGTTTCTCGTTTTAAATTATACAATATTATTCAAAAAAAAATTATTAAAACTATAAAGATTTTACGGCAAGGTTTAAAACCGTCTGCCGGAAGTTAGGATGTTTAATATCATATATAAAAACTTTCAATAAAAACAATGGAGGAAGAAAAAAGAAAATAAACTAATAGCTATATCAAAATATTCTTTAAAAATTGTATTCATTAACCAAAAATTTCCTATATTTCAATGCGTTCTTTATATAATTATATAATGGGAACCAATTTTCGTCAGCGCAATTGCCTCCGATTCGTAACACACGTCAATGTTCATGATTTGGTCAAATTCAAATTCAATAGCTATATCACAATATTCTTTAAAAATTGTATTCATTAACCAAAAATTTCCTATGTTTCAATGCGTTCTTTATATAATTATATAATGGACCCCAATTTTGGTCAGCGCAATTGCCTCCGATTCGTAACACACGTCAATGTTCATGATTTGGTCAAATTCAAATTCAATACCTATATCACAATATTCTTTAAAAATTGTATTCATTAACCAAAAATTTCCTATATTCTAATGCGTTCTTTATATAATTATATAGTGGGAACCAATTTTCGTCAGCGCGATTGCCTCCGATTCGTAATACACGTCAATGTTCATAATTTGGTCAAATTCATTTTCACCGGCGTATTCTATAATCGAATGTATGTCGTACATCATCTGAAGTATAGCGAAATTTACTTAAAATATCAAACCCGATATCCACATCATAGTTTATAGCATTATTAGGCAAATTAACCAGGTTGTGTGGTACTGGTTGGCCATCAAAAACAGAATTCACTTTTAAAACACCTTTAGGTATAGTGGACTGCACCGCTGAAACCGATAATATTTTTATTGTATTCTTGGATTTTTTGTTTGATATTGTTATTGAAAACACTGTCTTTCATTAAGGAAATGTCGGCACCACTATTAAGCAATCAAAATGTATATCATTAATTATCAAATGTTTAAAACTTGTTTTGTTTGCCTTATAATTCACTTTGTTGGCATTTGTCGAAGAGTGTTTTGAGATGTGACCAACTTTACTGCATTTAAAACATTTCGGGCAATCAATTGTACACTCACTACGTTTGTGATCTTTTGGTTTACAGTTATAACAGTGTATAGTTTTAACATTGGCATTATTGCTTTGTGTTTTATATCGGTTTTCATAATTTTCATTTTTATAGATTCTTTCATAAATTTTATATTGTTCTTTTAAGTCTTTGTAAGTTTTAGCACTGCATAATCTGATGTTATATTACGGATTACCTTTAATTCCGTCAACGATACACTGAATCACAGAACGCTCATCTACCTTACCGAGCGAAGAGATTCGACGCATTTGTACAATATATTCATAAGTATATATTCATGTAGCAAAAGTTCTTTAAGCGTTACATAATCACATACCAATACCGACTGAAGAAATAAATCAGCAGTTTTTTTCATTTTATTCCGAGCAAATACAAATTTTTGTATTTCTGTCCATCCGTATGCATTTACATTTTCTTCAAAGTTTTTTTCAATCCAAAATATTATTCACACTTTCGTTTTCTGACATTGTTTTAATTTTGTATTTTGATCTTCACTTTCTGTTAATATTTCTTTTCACGTAGAATTGTCCTT
The DNA here is from genome assembly GCA_963682025.1 of Cordilura impudica. Taxonomy (NCBI): domain Eukaryota; kingdom Metazoa; phylum Arthropoda; class Insecta; order Diptera; family Scathophagidae; genus Cordilura; species Cordilura impudica. Next base: position 48,702 of record CAVMKG010000847.1, on the reverse strand, counting down.
TTCTTTCTTTGCTACTTCTTTTTTCTTTGATCGTGTTTTAACTCCTTGTTCATCTTTATTCATAATCATTAAGTATTAACAAAGGGTTTTTTGTCATTATCAGGGTTACCGTTGAGAATTTTGAGAAAGTGGCAAAAAAGTCGTTTTTTCAAAAAAAAGTCTCACACAAAGTCGTTTAAAAAAAGGCACACACATTTTTTAACGTTTTTATTCAAACAAAAAACAAGTCAAAAAACAAAAATAACATAAATTAACAATAAAAAACAAATTAACTAAATAACAATTCATTACAAAAAAGTTTTGTCTATTATAATATCATTTTAATATACATTTTGCACAACATTGCAAATAGTTTCAGCTTTTCCATTATCTGGCTGTACCAATTTAAAAAAATGATCTTCAGTCTTACCACGATCCATGTTAAATTGCCGCACTACCATTACTAGGCACTTATTGACGGAAATGTCAGTTGTCTCATCGATAATAAGGCTAAAATGTTGTCTTTGCATTTTACGTACTATAGCCTGATGACCTTCTTTTCCGAGAAACTGCGCAATTTGTATAAATTCAGTACGACCGCAAGATACCTTTAATAATAAATAAAAATATTTCTTAAGTGAACGATTTTTAATAGAGCAACATTTTTACTTACCGATTTAGCTATATTGGAATCAGGAAAAATCATGGAATTAAATTTACAAATTCCGTCCAAAGAATTAAAAGATTGGTTTTTACTAATCGTACGTAACACAATCTTAATTTCTGCGATTGCAACATTTTTTCGGAAGTCGGTATTTCGACTGGGCAAAACGTCCGTCAGTTTTATATTAATATTTTCAGATGCTAGCTTTGTGTAAACAGTATATTTTTTTGTTCCTACATGTCGTTTGAGGTAATTTTTTTGATTGATCAAAAGTTGTTTACAAACAACGCAATAGGGCCTCTTTGTCTCTTCATCTTGATTAAGCCATTTATACTGCAACTCCCATTCTTTTACATAATATCGTGAAACGTTGCGCCTTTTGATAGAACATGTAGGGTTTTCAGAATTTTCCGATTCAGACTCAATGGTTGTGTCTTCAGATTCTGAACTTGTTTCAATTGTCTTTTCGACATCATTTTCCAGGGCCTGTCTAGTTCTGCTTGCGGACTCATTTTCAGCCCTTCTTTTTGATCTTACAAGAAATCTATTGATTTTAAATATTAGCTTTAGAACATATATATGTAAATAAAAAACTATTTACCTGTCCATAAAAGATTTTTACATTAAAATTAGTTTCGCAATTCTTCACTGGCTTTTCCGACAAAAACTAATAATTTTTTTCAAAGAAGATTGAAGTAGAATGATGAATACGGCAAACATTCAAACATGCTATTGACAGAACAAGTAAAACAGCTGATCAATGAACTAAAGTTACCTTATTGCAGAATTAAAAAAAAAAAGGAAAAAGTGGCACAATATTAGGAAAAGTCGCAAAATTATATGGATTTGAAAAAGTGGCACATAAAGTCACAAGCTCTCAAAAAGGCGGCAAATTGCGACTTTAGTCGCACAACCGTACTGTTTAAGGTTGTTATTTTCCCCACTCCACTTCACTTTCTATTCTTTTAATTGTTTCAAGTTAAATCTCACAAGCGTTTGCTCTTTGTGGGCGGAGTTAAAACCTGTTTTATTTTTTGCCACTTGCATTTGCTTAACTATTACTAATTGTCCAGTTAAAGTTTTATTTCTATAAATTAAAATTAAATTTGGCATTGGACGAGCCCCCAAATGTAGGAAAAATATATGAAAACACAATAGATTTTATATTTAATAATGTAGGTTGTATGTTTATTGAATTCATTTTTTGTATTTAAGAATTTTAATTTTAAAATTCAATAGTTTTTTTGTGTATTTAAGTTCAAATTACAAAATGTTATCAAAATTAGCTTCGAGTTCAACTTTTTCTCAACTTAACAACTAGAAAATAACTGACTGCTCTTTTAAGAAATCATAATTTAAGTGTCTTTATTATTGTGCGTCTGTGTTGGGTAATATGGTACGTCAGTGATGCGAAAATATGTCTGTCCTTTAAATCGGTAACTTATCCCACATATGTATATTATATATTATATAATATATAAGATATAATATATAATATATATATAATAGATATACATATATATACATTCGCTTACATACAATGTTTTCCGACTACCGTTTGTTCCATTAAAAAAACATTTTAAGAAATATTATATATTATTCATACGACATAAAAAAAATGAAAGTGTAGCTAATGAAATGTTCATGCTTGTACTTCCAAATATTTGAAACATTAGTGTTAATATGTTAATATTAAAATATATATATATACACCGTATTTACTTGGAATTTTAATAGGTCCCTTCACCGCTGTCAGCATTATTATATTATAAATATTAAAATATATATATATAGACCGTATTTACTTGGTATTTTAATAGGTCCCTTCGCCGCTGTCAGCATAATGTGATGATGCAGATGATGATACGCTAAGTTTCGTTAGAATTTTTTATTTAATCCGAAGAAGATATGACTTCTTTTTGTTTGAATGCGTATTTGTTGTTTTAGTTGGCAGCTCTATGTGATTTGATAATAGGATAACACATTTGCAAACCAGGTTTATCATGTGAATGTTGATAAATTATAATTAAAATGCTTTTTTGAATATAGAAAGAACTAAATTGTTGGTGTATAAATACTCGCATGTAACTATTTTCAAAAGGTTTTGATTTCGTATAAGTTGTGTTTGGTATTTAAACTTTTTATTAACATATTTACACATTGAACTTCAGTTTTTTGCTTTAAATCGTCACATTATTTTGACTCGCTTTAGTTGACGTTGATGGGCGGTTAAATATTGTTGTTGTTGTTATTTTTCTAAGCTTTATAATATTACGATTTTACTTGTTAGCCGTGATCATGTTGTTGTTAGACCCCATTCGACAAATACGCAACGATAGAATGTACATATATACACACATTAAGGTCACACTCGTTAGATCTAAGATTTTTTTGTAGGGAAAGTTCGGGTAATATAGACGTCCCTTTTTATTTTGATTGATTTTCGCCAAAGTAATTATGGTAAATTTCTCTTTTTATGATTTATCTCTTTAATCAATCTGCATTTAACACATTGAGTACCAGCCAAGAGGTTTTCATAGAAATCCAGGTTTTACACTATTCCCTACATAACCTATATACCGTACTTTTCTATAGCATTTTTTTTATAAAAACTAGGAAAATTACAGCAGGGCAATATATTACAATATATTGCGATGACCAACGGATGTATGAATATGGTGACGGACTTGGCAAACAATCATTTTCAAAACAGAAGGTTAATGTGGAATACACTAAGTATGGAATTCTAAAATCTGGCTTACTGCACTAGAAGGTTGACGTTAGACATAAAATAGTATTTGCACTTAAAAAGCATTTTGTGAAATGTAGCATTGGAAACGATCTAATCACTATTTAAAAATGTTTAAAAGAAACTAATGAGTGCTGCATTTTTTTATGTACTTACCCTACAAACATAACATTTAACAGAAACAAAAGAGAATTTCAGAGTACATGAAAGTATGTACCCCCTGTATGTGTTTACACACATAGTGTGTTTACACATGAAAGTTTTCTTGCTGAAAGTCTTGACTTTATAGGTGAGACGGGAGAGAAGAATGACAGGGGGTACATACTTTCATGTACTCTGAAATTCTTTTTTGTTTCTTGCTTCGTAATTGTCAAAGTGAAGTTATTTTACGTTTTCTTTCATTTTTATGTTCGTTTGTGTTAAGAAAGATAATAAATTGAAATATAGTTAATTTTAATGAAATAAAATGATAAAATAAATAGATAACATTATAAAGTAAACATGAACAAATCTTGAATTTAAATACAAAAATTTCAGTGTGTGGATACGGATGAAAGTTTAAAAGAGAATTTCAAACAGTTTCAGAAAGAAAAATTTCATGTGTAAACCGGTACTAAGACACCTTAAAATTATTTCCATGTAACAGAAAACAAACAGCTTCGATTACTTTCAAAACTGCATATTTTGTTAAAATAAAACATTACCGAATAGACGTTGGTTTCAAAAATAAAGGGGTGCCAAGTGAGGAATTACTGTTTCTACCATTTGTCAAAAGCTATATTAATGCAGATAAATAAATAAAAATTGTATTTATTAACCTGCACTACTTTGTGGCTAGGATATTATGAGTCTATGCTGATACATCTAAGTAACTAAATTCTTAAACCACCATTTATTTGTATGCTCTCCATATAATAATCCCAGCCAATAAAAAAGTGCTACGCTAATGTCCATACATACATTCTTATACAGTTGCGTTGAGTTGATTGGTGAAATTTGTAAAATGATAACAACATAAACAGAATTGCAACTTGTAGTTGTATGCATTGCAACGCCACTTTATGTGCATTTACATTAAAAACTAGTACTGCTTTGTATTTTTTGTTTATACCAAATTGTTGCATCACAAACAACTTCAACCGACCGATAGACCGACACATTCCAATATCAAAAATAAACTAAAGGTGCGTTCAGACTACGCAAATATTTGACCAAATAAACGTAACCCCTAAATAATGTATAATTTTCCTTGTATAATTTTCATTAAGTTATACAATATATGATATAGAATATAGTTAAATATATTAAATATTACTAATGTAATAAAACATAACTTAATTTTGTCTTTTATATATCATGTAAGATTGAATAAAACTTTCATAAAATTAGGGGTTATGTTTATTTGGTCAAATATTTGCGTAGTCTGAACGCACCTTAACAAACATATTATTAATAACAAGTAAGAAAATTATAGTCGGTCTAGACCGACTATATGATACCCTATACCATGCCTTTATTGTTAGGCCCAACTAACTGGACATAGAAAATAAGCAAAAACCAAATTTGAGTGGGATTTTTATTAATTTTTTTGGCTGCAGATATGAAAAAGTTCAAATGGACCTATCCTGATCATATTTGGTAAAGTCTCTTGTATTTTGCAAAAATATATACAAACAAAATTTGAGAAGAATCAGTGCAATATTTTTGTTTTTTAATAGATTTAAATGAAGATCGGGAAGCAGCTCTATATGGGGCCAAAGGGATCATTTTTGGACTACTCATGGATGGATGTAATGAACGCACACAAACCCAATTTGAGTAAGATATATATGACAATTTGGATCTTATGGCAATTTATGTCGATTTCATAGGGGTAATTTGTATGGGGGCTAGGTCTGCACATGGACCGATTCTCACCAATTTGAATAGCGTTCATCCCTTGGCCGATAAAAGCTTATGTACCAAATTTCGTCAAAATATATTCATATTTGCGACCTGCAGTTTGATTACAAGCTTTACATGGACACACAGACGGACGGACGGACGGACGGACGGACATTGTTAAATCAACTCAGAAAGTGATTCTGATTCGATCGGTATAATTAAAGATGGGTCTAGGTCAAATATTTTTGGTTGTTACAAACGGCAGCACAAAGTCATTATACCCAAACCACATAGTGGTAGAGGGTATAAAAATTATACGCTATGTACGATTGGACTGATAATTCTCTGTAGCACATCATTTTCATAAATACGAAAACGCATTTTCCATTTTCATTATAATTTCACACTAATCCGAACTAGCATATAAGTAGATCTACATATGAATATAAAATTCACAAACACATGCAATTACTAGTTATTATTTCATTTTAACTGAATGCAGCACACACACGTACGTATGTACTGGAGTAACTACCAATCTACCGGCGCACTGTGGTCAATATTTTGAGATAGCGGCCAAAACTCCTTTTGGTTTTTGTTCTCCGATTTTAAAGTTATTAGACTCATATGAAAGTAGACAGTAGTAAACCTCGCGAGCCAAAAAATTAGAACTCTATCTCAACTATTTCACTGAGAACAGGGTGGTCCAAAATGGGCTTTTTCAGAATTTAGTAAATTTATGATATTTTTAGTTAATTTTTAAAGTTTAAATGATCATAACTTTTTTTTTTTTCAAGATTTTTGGACGAAATAAATTTTGTGTTGTAACTTAACTTATTTCCTATTACTGGTAAGAAAAACTGAAGCTCTACTGTTTTCAGAACAATTTAAATTTTTTTTTTAAAAAAGGTCAAATTTCTCGGAAATTTCCTACTTCACAGAGCACAACTCCTGTGAGTCAAGCTGAGTCAAAACACAAATTTACTATTTTGTAGTCCTAACTCTCCCCTACATTCCTATATATACATGTCCATGCATCGGGACTGCACTTTTTGAGCTACAGCAATGTTTCTGACCCAAGGTAAGATATTCGGTACAAATGCACGTCATATTTTTTGAGAAGTTATTTGTATGTGAATGTGGCTATTATGCATATATTTTGATGAAATTTTGTACAAGAGTTCTTATTGACCCAAAAAATAATTCTGTTGAAATTAGGAGAAGTTGGCCCATATTTGGACCTAGTCCACATAGAAGGGTGTGTCAAAATTTTGACAAAAATGGTATTATGTGGTATCTGGCAATTCATTTGGAAAAGGTAAAAAAGATTTTATTGCCATCTAATATTACACAACTTAAATACGTGAAAATTGCAAATAAATTTAAAACCAATGGAAATAACTGGTAAAACCAAGTACCTTTTATATTATTGCCAGTACCTGTTATCTCTCAAATTATGTGGTATCTAGCAATTCATTTGGAAAAGGTAAAAAAGATTTTATTGCCATCTAATATTACACAACTTAAATACGTGAAAATTGCAAATAAATTTAAAACCAATGGAAATAACTGGTAAAACCAACTACCTGTTATATTGTTTCAAAGAGGTAAAAAAGATCATGTTGAAACTTCGAGCAATAGCATATTAATCCATGCATTCATTTTTTTTCTTCATTATTGGTTAAACAATGGCTAAATTCAGTTATAGTGTTCTATCTGATATATATTTTGAACGGAAAGATGAAAACGACATTATTTTACATATAATGAATAATCCATTCTTCAAAATATGCGACAAACAAGAAATTAAAATTCATAACTTAAAAATAAAAAAACTTTTTAAATACTTTAAGAAAACGGTACAATCAATGTTCCAGAAACAAGAAATTGTTTTACTCACGCAACCAAGAATGGCTAAGAAATAAACTTATTTTTAAAAAGCCATCAGTAACTATCACGGAAACTGGAAAAGGTGGTCGACCAGCAAAGCCAATTGATAATTGTAGTGAAAGATCACGAAGACGCAAGCTTAAACATATCAATGAAGAAGTTTCTTGTAGCATCATAAAGGATTCATTTCTGCATCAAATTCAACCAGCGAAAACTAAAAAGGGTAAAATTGCTATCATTGAAAAAATAGTGGAAGCAAGCCCCAGACCCACAAAAAGGATTTTAGGAAGTATGCCGACACCAACTGAAGAAAATAAATTTACTCCAGAAGAAGCATTTGCACTATTTTTGGATTTGAAAATGACTAAAAACCAATATACAGAATTGCGGAAGCGAACGAATGAAAAAAATTGTGGAATTTTTCCATCATATCGAGATATAGTTTCTGCCAAAAAAGATTGCTTACCTTCACCAACTGCTATTAGTGTAACTTCAAGTTCAGCAGAAATAAAATTGCAGGATCTTCTTGAACACACTGCAGAACGATTATTAAAGACATTTGATGCTGACTATTTAAAGAAGTTTAAAAATTGCAGCATGACTTTAATTTCTAAATGGGGATGTGATGGGTCATCTGGCCAGAAACAATACAAACAATGTAATGCGGAAAATTCATCAGATGCCAATTTATTCATGATTTCTTTCGTTCCATTACGTTTGGTTCAGAGCCGTCAACTAGTAGAGCTGCAGAGATATATGTATGGAAGAATGAAATTCCCTCGTCAACAAAATTTTGTAGACCAATAAAGTTTGCTTACAAAAAGGAGACTCAAGATGTCATAGATGAAGAAGTTCGAAAAATAAATGATCAAATTAAAGAACTTCAACCAGTAACATTTAAATTTGATGACCAAGACATTGAAGCAAATTTTAAAATGTGTCTCACAATGATTGATGGAAAAGTTACACAAGCTTTAACCAAAACAAAGTCATCGTCAAGCTGCACCATATGCCAAAAAACATCAAGTCAATTGAGCCAACCACCAACACAAGACGATAGTTTTAATGAAGCATATGAATTTGGAATGTTACCTCTTCATGCTAGAATTCGTTTTATGGAGCATATTCTTAAATTGGGATACGATTTGGAATTTGGCCCGTTAGGCGAAACAATGAGAAACAACAAAGAAAATTTGGAAAAAAGAAAGCAAAAAAAAAAGATATTCAAGAAAAATACCCTGAGATAGGCCTTATAATTGACCAGCCAAAGCAAGGAGAAGGAAACTCTAATGATGGAAACACAGCAAGGAGATTTTTTTCCGATCCAGAAACTGCAGCTTCTATAACTGGAGTAGATTATGATTTAATACGACGATTCCAAATCATATTACAAGTTATAGCATGTAGCAAAAAGATAGATGCAAAAAAATTTGGTCAGTATGCTAATGAGACAGCAACCCTTTATAACCAAAAATATTCTTGGAGATATATGCCAACCACAGTTCACAGTTCACAAAATTTTGTTCAGCACAATATGCTTCCAATTGGAGATCTCTCAGAAGAAGCCCAAGAAAAAAGGAACAAAGACTACAGATTCTTTCGCGAGCACAATACAAGAAAAATTTCCAGATATTGTACTAATGAAGATCTTATTAATATTTTGTTGTGCACATCAGACCCATATATGTCCAGTATTCGACAAAAATGGAAATCAACCTCATTAGAGTTAGATGAAGAAGCTAAACAACTACTGCAAAATGAAAAGCAAAGCTATTTGGAAGAAATTTTTACTAATATTGTTTAATTAATACTAGTTTAAAGATTATAATTTGTTTCTAATTTTAGTATAAATTTTTATTAATACATTTAAATAAAATATATGTGCACTTTAAATCAATAGTAAAAGTTTACTTAAAATTTTATCGATGTTGTGTTCTGTATATAATATATCCAAATGGTATTGATATTGTTGGGAATTTCAGTGTTATTTTTCAGTTTAATCCTCACAAGAATTAGCTTTCTTCCAAATAAACCAACCTTTGGCCCCTGTGAATATTGAGACTAAATAAATGTCAGGGGCCAAATGTTGGAATTTTCTGACCATAATTAAGTTTAGGAATAATAAATAAGTATTGGTTGTAAAATACGATTGAAGAAAATAAGAAATTATAAAAAAAATACCTGTTTAAAATGTCAAAATATTCAACTTTTACATGGAAACTCAACAAAAAATTAAAATGCATTTTTAACTCCAAATTACTTACGTTCCTATCAGTTGATTTTTACGTTTGAACACGCAAATTGAAGCTTAAAGTCCCTCCTATTGAACAAAATAAATTGCGTAAAAAAATAGCAATCCGGTCAAAAGTTATAAAGTTTTGACCGCTATCTCGCGAAATTGACCACTGTGCGGCGATCCGAACTAAGTACGATAGGTAGCGTAAAATAGCAAAATTGTCAAAACAGATCGAGCCTAAAAAGCAGCACAACAATAACAACAAGTAAGAAAATTATAGTCGGTCTAGGCCGACTATAAGATACATTATACCATGCGTTTAGGGAATCTATTTCTTAGGCCACACTAATTTGATATAGAAAATAAGCATAAGACAAATTAGAGTGGCATTATTATTTTTGTTTTGCCTTCGGATATGAAAAAGTTCATATCGGATGCTATATTTATATGGGGACTAGGTCGTAAAATGGACCGATCCTGACCATATTTGTGTGCAATATTTTTCTTTTTTTTGATAGATTTTAGTGAAGATGGGAATTAGCTTCATATGGGGGCTATGACTAAGAATTATCCTATAGGGTTTATAGTTATACTACTGATAAATGGATGTAAAAAACTACACAAACCCAATTTAACCGAGATCTATATAATTTGGATACTATGGCAATTTAAGTCGATCTCATAGGGGTTGTTTGTGTTGGGACTAAGTCTGAACAAGAACCGATTTTCACCAATTTCAATGGCATTCATGCTATGGCCGATAGAAGCTTATATGCTAAATTTTATCAAAATATATTCATATATGCGACTTGTAGTTTGATTACAAGTTTTACATGGACAAACAGACGGACGGACGGACATAGCCAAATCGACACAACAGAAAGTGATTATGAGAAAGTGAAGTGATTATGAGTCGATGGGTATAATAAAAGATGGGTCTAGGTCAAATATCTTTGTCTTCATCTCTTAGAAACTTTTCCGCTTTCTCTGGCCATTTGTATTGTTTAGAATCCTCGGACTAGGATGGGCTACACGCAAAAATAACGGTCCGGTTAAGAATGTAGTGTAGTTATGAATTTTTGAAATATATACTTTCTTCTTCTTTTTTAACACGCACCATTGAAACAACGCAAAATAATTTTTTCAAAATTAAGATTTTTGTAAACATTGATATACATAATCACTAGTGCGGGTCGATTTAAAAATCACCCAAGTGACAGGGAAAATCGCGTTCTAGGGATCAAAATAAGAAACTTTGCCCTAAAACGAACTCTGATACCCCGACTTTTGACCTGTCTGTCTGTCTCACTTTGACCCATTCAGAGTGCCCCAATCGAGTCCAAATGTATGATCGTGTAATGGTGCGGCATTGGTGGAAGATCCGCTTCCGTTTCCCTGAGCCTTTGCTGGTCGCATGTGCTGGCGTAGGGGCCTAGCTCGCCGGATGGGTGGGGTCTTGCTCAGGCCCAGGGAAACCGCACTACAGATTTTCACGTGCGATTAAAAGAAAACAACTGTCAAAAACACGGACGCTAAATGGGACGGATGGCCATACTTACCTTGGGATTGGGGACGAGGTGTTCTGCCCCTTTTGCCCTCCCTACCATGTTACCTCGACTCCATCTTACTTGGAGGTAACTCACAGCAATGATAAGAGTTTGGTTTGGTTTGGTTTTCTACATTGGTTTAACAAAAAAGTTTATTTTTATTTACCCTTCATTTTAAGTTTTTTGTAATTTAGATTAAATTTAGCGACACTTAACTATTATAGAATTTATTTTAGCAATTTTAAGTGTAGCTATATTTAACTTTAGCAAAATTTTAATTTTAGAAAAATTTTAATTTTAGAAAATTTTGTTTAATATAATTTTATAAAAAAAAAATTTTAAGTTTGAATGCAATTTTCAATTCAATGTATTTTTTTTTTAGAAATTTTTTCATGTCATTGTAATTTTAAATCAATATATATATATATATATATATATTTTTTTTTTTTTTTTTTGCTTTAATAATTTTAATTTGACAAAAGATTTTTCTTTTAAGTGTAGGTAAGGTTTTATTTATATGGTGTTTTAGAAAAAAAATTTAATTTTCAGAATAATAATATTTTTAGTTAAATTTAAATTTTGAAATATTTTAATTTCAATGTCATAAAAAAAAGGTTTAATTTAAATTATTTTTTTTAAATTTTCATGTGAAAGTAGTTTTAATTTTCTAATTAAACGTGTTTTAGAAATCTCTTAATTTCCATCTAGTTGAAAAAAAAATTAATTTTAGTCAAATTGTAGTTTAAAAAATATTTTTAGTTTCAATATAATCGTAAAATGTTAGTTAATTTTTTTATTTTTTTTTTAGAAACATTTTGATTTCAGTAAACATTAATTTTAGTCAAATTTAGTTTTACATATACTTTACGTTTAAGGTAATTGAAAATAATTTATTTCCGTTGAATTTAGCTGCAACTCAATGTAATTTTAAATTTTCAGCTGTTGCTGGGCTGCGGTGGCTGCTCCAGGCAGGTTGTTGTACCTTCAGTAGGTTTCTGGTTGTGGATTTTGGCGATGCAAGTCTTGTATTTTCGATTTTCAACAAATTAATCGATTACATTCCACTCAACGAGACTTAATTTAAGAATTAAAGGATAAATTTTATTTTAACCGTTTTCTTTCTTTTCCAGTTTTTTTTCTGGCAAGTATTTGTTAAAAATATCTTATTTTAATTGACGTTAACGCTACTTTATTTTTTTTTTCAATGTCCTAATTTTACATTAACTTTATATGCACTTTGCGTTATCTCTACTTTTAATTTTACATTAACTTTCTATTAACTTCCACACTTCTTTATTTTAACTTTCTAAATTTCTTTAAATCTTAATACTTAGTTAAACTTCACTTTAATGTCTTATCTTTCTTAAATTTTAATTTTCTTAAATTTTTAATTTCTTATTTTATAACTTATTTTTATTTAATGTAAGGTTTTTCCTCAAAATGAAAATGAAAAATGAATTTAACTTAGTAACAGAAAATAAACTAAAAAAATTATTGTTTGAAGTCTTTTTTGAGTTCAAGTCTGGGCAATTTCGCACGGCTCTCTAATTTCGTCACCATAACAGCCTCTACATTTTCCGGTATAACTCGTTTGGAAACGCTAGCTAGCAAGTGAACGTGTCGTTCCGTTCCTTGTATGTGTGATGAAATTTTTGAATCATTAAACGGTGGATCATCTTGATTTAAATATTTTTTCAATGTATCGTACGGAATGCTTCGCGTGAATGGTGGTTCAAATACGTTATTTATATCATTCAAATTGATCATTTCCATGTAACTTGTGCAATTAAAGTTTATATCTGTTTTTTAATAAACTCTAAGTTCCGTTGGGTCGTCAACATCGGTTCGATAGTTTAGAATTTTCTTTATAGCACAGTCGCGCTTTTCTTTGCTATCATCAAACAACATTGATAACAAGATATTTTCCGAATGCTCGTAATGTGAATTATCTGTAATTACTTGATTGACAATTCTGCGTAAACGAGCTTCTAGAAATCGTGACCAACTAATGAACTTGAAAATTAATGCACTACCGTACACGACAGAGCTGTAATACTTGATATTGAAGTACATTGATACATAGTCCTATTGGATAGTAGTTTAAACACAATTTTTCAACAAGATCGGTTTAGATCTCTCTGAGTTAGAGGGGATCAAACTTTGACATTTTGGCCAAACAGGTGTTTTTTCTCATCCATGTAACTTATTACCTATTGTTCTTAGAAAATTTTCTCCCAAATATCTTAGATAGCTATTTCTTCAATATTTCGGAAAAAAATACTTGAAAAAAAAAATTTTTTTTTTGACTTGTTTTTTTGCTAAATCAAAGCATTTTTTTTGGCTTTTTTCATAAGAAAGCTTAGGATTTTTCCTTTAAGAGCTTTTTGGTCGCTTAGTGGGATGGGAGTGGGATATCTATCAAAATAAATGTTTTGTAACTCAAGACAACGGTTTTTCAATTTTTCACATATGCACTATTTTGAATCTTTTCCTATTTGTGTGTAAAACCTTACAAATAAAACTTATACTGAGAAACTAGACAAATTAACCTTTCCGAAGGTATGTAACATACCTTCATAACATAACAGAAGAGAATGGTCCTCTGTAACCTGAAAGTGTTATTTGCAACATTTCAATCTGAACACGAGGATGTTAAAATTGGCTTCACGAAATTTACCCAAATGAGGCCAAAACATTGCGTTTTGGCAGGAAGCAGCGGAACTCACACAGTATGCATTTGCATTTACCATGAAAATGTTAAACTGATGTTGAAGGAAATCAACTTAAAGTATTTAACAGATGATTCGGCAGAAGATTTACACGATTGCCTTAAATTGACTTACTAAATTGACTTACTACTGCTCATGGTGAAGGAGCATGTGATGGTATTGCCGCAAACCTTAAAAGAAATGCAGCGAAATATAGCCTCCAGTGCTCTCATCAAGATCGCATCTTAGATGCGACTGCTTTATTCCATTGGGCAAAGAATTATTGTAAAGAAACTAAAATAGGTTTTAGTAGCAAAGAGGATCATCACGAAACATTGAAGAGCAGGTTCGATGCTGCGGTAACAATCGATGGCACCGCTCAATACCATGCTTTTATACCGCTTGTCGATGGAAGACTCAAGTTGAAAAAGTTTCTGCCTCTATTCAATGCGATTTCTTCCAAAGCCAACAAATAAACCAGCAGCGAAATCAACAGCAGAACCTAGTAACACCAAGAAAGGGTTGACAAAAAAATGCAGTAAATAAAGGCAACAAAAACGCTGGACGAAAGACTGGGTATTTAAAAATTTACAAGACTTAAATACTTCATCAGCTTCAATAAATTAAGTATAAAAATAGTTATGATATAAATGGATCTAATGTAATTAAGATTAAATTTTATTAAATTATTTATCTTTTTATTTTTAATATTATTATTATTATATATTAATTTAATTATTATTACAAATAAATAAAAAATAATAATTTTTCAACATTTCTATAGAAAAAAAGTGATTTTTTTCCTGAGGTTAACATATTCTGGGTATTACAGTATCGAGGATATGAAATTTTAGTTAGGTATGTTACATACCTTCGGAAAGGTTAATTTGTCTAGTTTCTCAATATAAGTTTTATTTGTAAGGTTTTGAAAAAATTGAAAAACAGTTGTATTGAGTTACAAAACATTTATTTTGATAGATATCCCACTCCCATCCCACTAAGCGACCAAAAATCTCTTAAAGGAAAAATCCTAAGCTTTCTTATGAAAAAAAATGCCCTTTTTCAAAAAAAAAAAAAAAAGGCAAAAATCAAAGGATTTAGCAAAAAAAAAAGTCTACAAAAAAAAAATTTTTTTTTTAAAGTAGTTTTTTCCGAAATATTGAAGAAATAGCTATCTAAACTATTTGGAAGAAAATTTTATAAGAACAATAGGTAATAAGTTACATGTATGAGAGAAAACACCTGTTTGGCCAAAATGTCAAATTTTGATCCCCTCTAACTCAGAGAGATCAGGACCGATCTTGTTGAAAATTTGTGTTTAAACTACTATCCAATAGGGCTAACCTTGGTGCAAATTTCATCCCGATCTGAAGACATCGGTTTCAAAAGTTGGTGCACTTGATTTGAAACCCCAATATATAAATTAAATTAAATTTGAAAATAAGCTTTTTTTTAAATAATAAAATTAATATTAAATTTTTAATACAAATGTATAAAAATTTAAGAATTTGTGTGACAATTTATACACAATGGTATCATGTGCTCTTTGCAAATAAATTTTTTACAAGAATCACATTTAGTGGAATACTTATTTGAATTCCTTCCATGTTGACAAAAGAAACACCGCTGTCGTTTATATGGTAAATTACTGGACAATGGTGTATTTGTACGATTTTGTTCAGAACATTGCGAGGCACCTGTGAGATCATTTTGTTCTTGAATATTTTTAACAAGATTTCTTGCTGATGGTCCATGTGGCAAAACCTTTCTTCGCAAAATATGCTCATTTATTAGCTGATCTGCAAGTTCTGCTAGATAAAGCCTGCGTCTGAAGTTTTTATTGAAATTCCAGGCAGGATTCATATCAGTCCATATAACGTAGGAGTTATATGCTGATACATCTATCATATTTGAAAATAATGCAACAGGCCATCGCCTAGTCATGCGCTTACATGTGTAATTAGCAACTAGTTGGTCAAGCGCATCAACTCCAGCTTTCGTTTGGTTGTAATGATGTATTATTTCAGGTTTTTTTTTCATCGTCTCTTACATCGGCTGAATGATGAAGAGAACTTAAGAGGAGAACGTATTTATTTTTTTTTTGGAACATTTGAAAACGAAAAATCAGAGTGTAATACGGGCTTTTTTCATATCCAGAATTTTTGATGGTAAAAAAGTTTTATTTTTACGGACAGTGCCAACTAATTCCGACAAAGTAGTTGAATGGCAAGATTGTATGTAGTAAAAAAATTATCACATGTAATTGTGCATCCCTTTGGGATAGGGTCTGATAATGTTAACACAACTCTCTCACCTAAAGTAAAAGTATGGAAATATAACAAATGTAATACGAAGTACAAAAGTCTGACCTTGATTTTTTTCTGGCTGTGTATTTCTTGCTTTGCCTGTGTACACTTCCATATTCCAGGCATATTTAGTTGTGGAATCGCAAAGTGCCCAAATTTTTATGCCATATCCCGCTGGCTTTGATGGAATATATTGCCTAAAACTGCACCGACCTCGAAATGGAACCAATTGTTCATATACAGTTACATTTTCATGTGGATTGTAAAAAACATTGAGCTGATTACTCTACTTGTCCCAAACGTTTCTTATCGGTGCTAGTTTGTCACGAAGTCTTCTTTCTTCTCTATCTGCAGAGCTATCAAACCGTAGGCACTTTGTTATGCTCGCAAATCGCTTGAGACTCATTGTTGCTCGAAAAATAGGTCTCCCATTTTTTTCATGCCACAAGCTAGGGAGATTTTCTCCATGAAATTTATAAACTCCTGCCATTATTTGTAATCCAAGATATGCATCATGCTCTATCATACCAATGTTTTGCCAATTATTTCCATAGAATTCTGCACGTTTTTGATTTGTAATTTGAATCACAATATTTTTTATGTTTGGCGATATAAACAAACCCAACAAAGACTTTATATCTGTAACCATAGATGTTGCTCTTTTGGTAGGTCCAGGCTTATTCAATAAAATTTGATTTTTTGGTAAACAGGCTGTTTGAAGTGGTGGCTTTTCTTTCCAAACTAAACTTCTGTCTTTTGATAAATAAGTAACTGAAATGCTGTGATCTATTTCTACTGCATCTTCCACCTCCACGCTTTCAACGCTATTATTTGATGATGGATATGATTCGTCTTCTGTATCACTGTCGGGTGAAAAAATTTCGTCTTCATCACTATCATCAAAAATGTCATCATCTTCGTCATTCATTATTTGTTGCAACTGAAGATCACTAAGAATCTGAAGAAATTTCATTATAAAACAATCATATATTAGAAAATATATTTTACAATACTTACTTTTCTTCTTGATGCCATTATGTAAAAATACTCAATTATGATAAATTTCAAAAAATAAATATATATGTATGTATATATGTATGCACGCTGATCACCAAAAATTAAACTGAACTCATTGAAAGAAAATATTCTGAGACAAAAGTTCTAGCATCATCATAGCGAAATATTGTTTTTCATATACAAAACGGGGAATCACCGAATTGCATTTTGTGTACAAACTTCGAGTGTCATTGCGTTACCATATCATCATAAAATAAATTTCAAGAGATACCTTTGCAGGAATCTCCAAATCCCACCCACAGTTAGAGAATAATAAAATTTTGAATGAGAAAACATTCAATAAAAGCGATTTTATTGATTATTTGACTGAAAAAATGATTGATCGATGATTCTGAATGAAGATGAACTTAACTCAATTATATTCAATTGCAAAAATATGGTAAAGTGGAATTAAACTTGCAATATCGCTTGTTGGGTCATATTGCCCCAAACGATATTAAATGTGTGTAAATCGTGTTTTTAAATGTGGAGGGGGAGGAAAAATTTTAATTTTATTATTTTCTTTTAAAAGCATAATTTTTGTCCCTGTAATGGAAAAAGTAAAGTTTCACGTTCATAACTTAAAATTATACCCATACCACATAGTGGTATAGGGTATAATCAAAGGGAAAAATTTTGCGTTTGAAAACCAAAATAGGGTCAAATTGACCCAAGGAGTGCAGAAGGGTCAACAGCAATTCGAATCGTCGTACAATTCCACCATGTGGGCCAGTGTTTGTTGGCTCACCGTCAGTGCATATGCCAATTAATGCATCCAGTGATATGTTTTTATCGTTGAAAAAATCATTTAATTTTGTTGTTTTGTTGTTTCATGTTCCAGTCTTACGTCAATTCAGTCAATTCAGAAGTCGGTTCTCTCAAAATAACAAGATGAGGTTCTTTTACCATCCTAGTATGATACTTCTCATCAATTTTATCTCTCGTTAAAGTATCATCTTTTCTGCCATCGAATGAAAACGCTAAAAAATTGGTATCATCTAACCGTTTGCGAAGCACTTCTTGTCTGCATTTCTCTTTTTCTCTGTGAACTATCGATTTGGAAAAGAGCGGTTCCCAATGCTGATGCTGCACTATCAGGCACACCAAATTTGTCACATATCAAGGCAAAGTTAAAACAATCGTATCTTTCTGTGTATTGTGAACTTGTGCTTCTATCCATATCTTCTTGAACCGATGGCGGTGCGTATGTTGAATCATCGGGATCTTGGTATGTTGGCATTGATGACATAAACGTTGTTCCCTGCTCTTTAATTTCCACCACAAATGCATCCACCGTCAGTCTTCTCTGATTATGTTGATCGTGCATAAACTCTTTGAGGCGTTCTGGAACCAAGCTTTCAAATCGCATTTACATGTTCCAATGTAAAAAATTGTTTCCAGAGATTTTCTAACTCTATTCAATTTAATAAATACACTATTTTTCGGCATTACTTCCATACCAAGTTTTTCCCAAATTCCAATCAACTTATCTTGTACTTGAATAGTGAATGATTTATAGGAGAACTTTTTATACCCTATACCACTATGTGGTTTGGGTATAATGACTTTGTGCTGCTGTTTGTAACAACCAAAAATATTTGACCTAGACCCATCTTTAATTATACCGATCGAATCAGAATCACTTTTTGAGTTGATTTAACAATGTCCGTCCGTCCGTCCGTCCGTCTGTGTGTCCATGTAAAGTTTGTAATCAAACTGCAGGTCGCAAATATGAATATATTTTGATGAAATTTGGTATGTAATCTTTCATCGGCCATGGGATGAACGCTATTGAAATTGGTGAGAATCGGTCCATGTTCAGACCTAGCCCCCATACAAATTACCCCTATGAAATCGACATAAATTGCCATAAGATCCAAATTGTCATATAGATCTTACTCAAATTGGGTTTGTATGCGTTCATTATATCCACTAATGAGTAGTCCAAAAATGATCCCTTTGGCCCCATATAGAGCTGCTTCCCGATCTTCACTCAAATCTATTAAAAAACAAAAATATTGCACTAATTCTTCTCAAATTTTGTTTGTATATATATTTTTGCAAAATACAAAAGACTTTACCAAACATGATCAGGATCGGTCCATTTTTAGACCTAGTACCCATATAGATATAGCATCCGATATGAACTTTTTCATATCTGCAGCCAAAAAAATTAATAAAAATCCCACTCAAATTTGGTTTTTGCTTATTTTCTATGTCCAGTTAGTTGGGCCTAAGAGATAGGGTTTCTAAACGCATGGTATAGGGTATCGTATAGTCGGTCTAGACCGACTATAATTTTCTTACTTGTTTTGTTCTGTTTTAGAACGTTCGCTCAAGTAAAAATAATATCTCAAGATATCCAGATGGGTTGGTAAATTGAGATCAGTCAAATCAGTAGACACAGCAAAAACTGTAACATCATGCTTGGGTATATGACTCATTGGGTTTTCGATAGTTGTTGATGTTGTTGTTGCTGCATCTTGCGGTGTAGACGATGGTGGGATTCATTGTAAACTAAAGAAAATATAAAAAACGGGAAAAAATCCATATTTCAAACTCTGATAATAACATAACAATCCAAGAAACAGTAGCAACAAAATTAAGCACACACACACAAAAATAATCTAACCCATAAAAACAAAGTTTTTATTAAAACTCTTTCTGTCCTTAAGAGCTGTACGCAGCTTGTTAAGGAATCTTAACATAAAATTTTCATATATTTCTTAAAGAAAAAAAAGCACAAAAGTACCTTTCAGTGCAACGCTAGCAATCAGCTGTTTTCTGTCAATTATTAAGAATTGTGAAATTGAAAACAAATCAATTCTTCGGTTCTGCTTTATTTGGCCTGCTAAACGCTTTTTAAGCTCAGTATCAAAATTACCCATCCGCTTCTTGTTTTTCTTTGCCGAATTTTGTTCGTTTTTTTCCATGTTTGCAACTGAAAAATAACTTTTATTTTTTTTTAGCATATTACATTTTGTTTATGCTTACCTCTCCTGTCAAAATTCCGTTCAGAAAGAACGAAAAATTTGATATTCCTGCTCAAAGCCTGGGTTGCCTAACTTAATTTACATAAAAAAAAAGTAGTAAATACAATACTACTTTTTTAAAAAGCTGCAGACTATCAACAGAAATTTTTTGACAGAAAAATTCCTTAAGCATTTCTGAAGCGTTTTTTGATTCCTTAGCAAGCTGCATACAGGCCTTTATGCATAAAATTTTGAAGTCTTATGTTTTCAGTGCATTGTACTGTTATTTTATTTCTTTGTGCGATGGTTTATTGCTAATAAATATGTAACACATATTATGTATAGATCAAATATTGAAAGCAATGCACAAAAACTTGCAAGTTTTTTTCTCTTATTTTTCACTGTTTTCTTATTTTCACTGTTTTTAAATAACACACTTAAGAACTTTTCGCTATCACTTGAAAAATAACCATGACAAACAAAATTAAAAACCGAAATTATGTTACTTTAAAATCCGTAATTGAATAAGCACAGCTTATTAAGCAGGTATTGAGATTTTTAAATTTGTCTGATGCAGCAATAAAGTTAGTGAAAAATTTTTATTCATTCCAAAGGGGGAAATCCCAAACAAATTGTAAGAAAAAAAATCAATTGTATAAAATATACCTGATTCATTTGACTTTTTAAAAGTGGTCATTATTCTAAAATTTCTTGTACATACCTGTACTATTTACTATTTCACTTTTAAATTATTCAATAGGCGCATCGCGTATGATGTAAATTAAACCGCAGTTGGTTACTGCAGCAAATAAACATCCTTTTTATTTTTTCAAAATTTGCCTGATGCAGCAATAAAAAAAATTATTGAAAAATGTTATTCATTCTTAAGGGGGAAACCCCTATAGAATTTTAAGAAAGAAAAATCAATTGTATAAAATATACCTGATCCATTTGATTTTTTAAAATTGGTCATAATTCTGAAAAGACTTGTATATACCTGAACTATTTCATTAGTTAAATTATTCAATAGGTACATCGCTTATGATGTAAATTAAACCGCATTTGGTTACTATACCAAATAAACATGCTATTTATGTTCAAATTTTGACTGTTGCAGCAATAACTAATTTATTGAAAAACTTTCCAAAGATTATTTTTAAAAATATATAAATAACTACCTGTGTAATCAACAACATGTTCTTCAGGGAAGTTGATTTTTCATCTCTCCGTGACTGTGCGTGACTATGTCAAAGTTAATCTTTTTTCACAGTGTATGGACCAAGTTTCAGATAGATCGAATGAGGGTAAATAACTTTTAGATCACTCCGTGTCTGTGCGTGACTATGTCAATCTTTTTATGTTAATCTGTTTTCACAGCAAGTGTATGGACCAAGTTTCAGATCGATCGGATGAGGATAAATAACTTTTAGATCACTCCGTGACTATGCGTGACTCTGCGTACTACCCCAAAATTAATCTGTAGTCACAACAAGACTATGGGTCAAGTTTCAGATCAATTGCATGAGGTGGAATGGGGTTGCCCCATGGCAGACAGACCGACAGACAGACAGACAGGTCAAAAGTCGGGACATCAGAATTCGTTTTAGAGGTATCGTTCCTTGGACAAAGTTTCTTATTTTGATCCCTAGAATATGATTTTCCTTGTCACTTGAGCGATTTTTTTGCCTCCCTACAAATCGATCCGCCCTAATAATCACCCACAGCTACTACAGTTTGTGGTTGGACCAGCTGTAAAAGATTTTCTGTTGTTTGTGAACATTCATCGCGTAGTTGTAGGGACCGTTCAATATTCAGTGTGTGTTATATCTTTACCTATACAATCGTAAAATGCCAAGGGGCAAAAATTATGTACAAAACATTGTTGAGAGAATATATCTAGAGATCAATTATGTGTTTACCACTAGGCTCGTCTCTGGTTGTTTCTAAGCCCTGAATAGGTCTCTTGGGGTGAGTTAATGGTAGATTTTGGATTATACCATGTAAATGCATTATGTTTTTTAATGTAGTAATATTTCCAAAAGGTACCTGTTAAAAAATTTGTTAAACACTAGCATAAACAAGCTCTAGTATGTGTACATATCGTTTATACTCAACCCAGTTTGGCCTATACCATCAGCTCCCGAATGCATACATAAATATTACCTTTTTAAGTCCCCTTAGATACTCGCAATGTAGATAGCTACAATGGAGTAGTAAAATATCTTGATGTCTTCAATAAGTTGCTATTATTCTCATTTACGGATATGTCTTCATTAGTAATGACTGCGGTTAATTTTGTTTCTAACTTAAATATTAAATTTATAAACACTAGCAGATTCCAGCACTCGAAATTCGAGCGCAAACTCTAGGAAACTTTATTTTTTTTATTTAATAAAGACCCTAAAGGTATGCTTCACAATTCAACGCATTTTAAATGAAGAAAACAAACTAAACACATTAACACAAACACATTAACAAATTTAATAAACACACAGATAGCATTGTATAATTTTATGTATGTGTTAGTAGCAACTTTAAAACGGTCATAACTCCAAAAAAAAATGTTCCAGACGATGAAAATCTGTAAATCTGGGTAACAGCTAAAAGAAATATCTTTCAAATTATAATTTTTTTGTCATAATCGCCTAGCCTATTAATATTATAGATGTTTGCGTTCTTTTGATTCCATATTTTTTGAAATTTATTTAGATTGTCTTTTGTTTGATCCGCTTAACAGATGATTTGTGTTTGTTTCAAAAGTTGGTCTATAAAGCTGTCTCAATTTTCTTGTTAAAATATTGCCATATTTGGAAAACATAGAGATTTAAATTTTTTACATAAAGTATAATTCAAAATTATAACGTCACTCTTTTTTTGAATATAACTCTTTCCATATATATTGATTCCCTTTAGTCTCTTCGGATGAATTACTCTTCCTTGAATATGCTCTTGATTGATAGCTGTTTTATAGTGGTAGTTGTAGTTGTTGTACTTTTATTTTGTAATTTACTGCATGTTAGTGTTTCATAATTATAACGTCATTAATACTTTCTCTTAAATAAAACACAATTGTAATAAAATTGATAAGGAATTCTTCCACCTTTATTTTTAATTAAAGTAATAATTCGTTTGTGCATACTTTTTACTAAATTCTTTATATGACGGTTTTCAATGAAGCTATGTCAGCGTATTGGCGATTTTCGGAGTAAACCCTGTTTGACAAAATACGCCATATGTTTTCCATTGGATTCAGATCAGGAGAACTCGCAGGAGGAAAACCAGCACGATTATGAATATCCGCGTTAACTTGCTGAAAAATGAAGCTTTCGTTTGAATTTTTTTCTAAAAATGAAACCAAATTCATTTCCAACGTTCTTATGTAGTCAGCACTATTCCTTCTATATGAAACAATTTGGATTTCTGATTTACTATCGGCACAAAAAGCTCCCCATACCATCAATGATGCTTCTCCAAAATTTCTCTTTGTGAAGGTTAGGGGTTCCTTTCTTACGTCTCTCCAGTAGCCTCGGTTGCCGTCTGGGCCATCTAAATTCCATTTGTTTCGTCGGAGAATATGACATAATGTGAAATTTTTTTTGTCTGTACCCATTTTAAGTTTTATTTCAAATCTAGTTTTTTTAATCATTATACGACTTACCTGTTTCCAATCCGTACCCATGTTATTATACGCAAACTTCATTCTACCAGCTATGTGACGTGGTATAGTCTCTGAACTATTGCCAATTTAGGTCGAACTATGTTTTTTCTGCATTTAAAGCCATCCAAACAGTTGATTTTGATGCAATGACTCCAGATTGGGCTCTAATTTTCACAATACTAGATGAGGAGTTGCTTGCCAGTCGGGTAATGCGGGCTATGTCGCGTTGCGATAAAAATTTTTTCGCCCTGCACTTTTTGATTTCCATAATTCGTGGGACTCTTAAAAAAAATTTGGACTACCCTTAGACTGCTACCTAACTTTCGAGCAATTTTTCAAAAACTCACATTATCGGCTTTGAAAGCCAAAATCTGAACTTTTTCAAGGTCGGTCAGTATTTTTACACGAGGCATATGATCACAAATAAAAAAATTTATTTATATCGATCTACTTTACTAAAGTCTTATCATTTATTGATCTCATTTTCCTTTTTTTGCAATGTGACGTTATAATTAAGAAACACTAACATGCAGTAAATTACAAAATAAAAATACAATAACTATAACTACAACTATAAAAAAGTTATCAATCAAGAGCATATTCAAAGAAGAGTAATTCATCCGAAGAGACTACATGGAATCAGTATATATGGAAAGAGTTATATTAAAAAAAAAAGTGACGTTATAATTATGAATTACACCGTATTAAAAGGGAGTTTTCACTATTAGATTTTGTGGTAACACAAAATAACACAATACAATACAAAATCTAACCAACTTCTGATTTTGAATTAAATTGTGTTAATAAAATCTATTTTCATTTATTGACTCCAAATACTGCTACCTGGGAATTATTATCGAACTTACCATGAACTCAATTTTTGAACTCATCTGGTTCAAATTAGGGATGCCAAACGCAAAAAACAAATGTCCCAAAAATTTTAAATAAAATAATTTGTTACCTTTATTTTCTGAAAAACTTCAAATTTTCATTCAAAAAACTTGTAAAAAATAATATATAAATAACATTCTCATCAAATTGCGCTTTATTTATGTAACAATTTTTGTGTTCGCACTTCTTAAATATCATTTGAGGTTTTCTAAACTTCATTGAATTTAAATTAATGTTTTCTTATCCTGAAATGCTATTAATGTCTCCTGAATCACATTTTTTTTAAATTTCAGTTGATTTTTTAAATGTAAACATAATTGGTATTTTTTGAATTTCAATTTGTGTTTAAAGAATAAAATTTATATTTTAAAAATTCAACTGGTGCCTTCTAAATTTCGAGTTATTATTTCCGACGTTTTAATATGATTTTCTGAAATTTAATTGATATTTTCTAATTTATAATTGGAAATCTGAATTCCTATTTTTTGAATTGATATTTTTTTGAATTTGAGTGGAAAATTTAAAAGGTGCAATTTTGTATTTATGTGAATAATAATGCTTTAGTAATTTTAAGCAATTTTTAAAAATTATATGTAATCGCAATCAGATATTTTGTAGGTAAAGCAGAATAGTAATTTTATATAACTATGTAGAACTGTTTTGAAAGAAAACAAGTAAGAATGTTAAATTCGGCTGTGCCGAATCTTTGATACCCTCCACCTCGGTTTGAGTATTGATAATAAATGTAAACAAAATTTTGGAAAAATATGCATGCGTTTTCTATATGCATGCGTTTCCGGTTATATGACATAACTTCTCGTTTAATTTAGTTTTTGCTAATTAAATAGCTCGCCCTAACCTCAATTGCAAAGGTAATGGTTGTGTAGGGTGGCTATATGCATTAAATCGTGCTAATTGGAGTTTCTTTTAACTGGCGAAATATTTTGTCATTGCGGCCATATAGGTCGGATGGAGTAACAAAATAATGACCAAAAAAAAGCTCTCTCAACTTTTTTATTAAAATATTGCCATATTTGGAAAACAGAGAATAAATTTATAATAATATATAATCAAATTAGGGGTGCCAAACGCAAAAACCAAATTTCCCAAACATTTTAATTAAAATAATTTGTTATCTTTATTTTCTGGAAAACTTCAAATATTCATCCAAAAAAAATTGTGAAAATTTATATATAAATAACATTCTCATCAAATTGCGTTTATTTACGTAAAAATTTTTATGGTCGCAATTCTTAAATATCATTTGGGCTTTTCTAAAATTCATTGAATATAAACTAATGTTGTCTGTAGTTCGATTCTGTAAATTTCAACGATCCGAAAATCGCAAAATATATCGACAGCTATTGTTGTTTGCACTTAGGATTAAGTGATTCACTAAGTACATACATCTTAACGACAGTCGACAAATCTATTTTTCTATTTATTTAAATTGTAAAGGAGTGGCACCTCTGTCAAAATAAGCGAAAAACACAAAGAAGAATAGAAAAAAACAAATTATTTCGTGTTTGACAGGATGATTTTATGTTTATGATTAATACCTCTATTTTTTACTAATATTTCTGTTTATTCATTTGAAAATGAAATAATGAATTGAATATGCTATTTAATTTTTTTATTTATATAAAAAAGTTTTTTAATAGAAGCAAAATATTTTCACTATTTATGATTTTTATTTATGTATGACGACATTTCAACCTAAAAATTTAAGTTTTTATCGATTGAATAAACAACACAAAAATGGCTGTCGTTTAGCTGATTTTAACAATAGCGAATATCGTTTAAAAATTTTACTGATAATTTTGCTTTTCTTTTTTTTGACGATTCGATTATCGTTAAAAGAAGTTATTTCTCCTGAATGCCAATATTTTTTTTAAATGTAAACATTTTTAATTGTAAACATATTTGGTGTTTTTTTTTTGGAATTTGATGCAATTGATGTCTTCTAAATTTAAAATTATTATTCCGACGTTTTGATATGATTTTCTGAAATTCAATTAATATTTTCTAATTTACAATTGGAAATTTTAGTTCCAGTTTTTAGAATTGATATTTTCTAAAATTTGAATGGAAAATTTAAAAAGTGCAATTTTGTTCTTATGTGAATTATAATGCTTTAGTAATTATAAACAATTTTTAAAAATTAGATGTAATCGCAATCAGATATTTTGTAGGTAAAGCAGAATAATAATTCTATATAATGTAGAACTGTTTTGAAAGCAAAAAATTCATTGATGAACTCGGTAACTCTATTTTGTAAAAACAACAAAAAGTTAATATGCCAAACTTATGTTCATATTTGTAAAAGAATAATGAAAAAACGTATGAAATAAAAGACCAGCCGGTGTATACTCTTAACATTGTTCTGTATGATATCTATTTGAAAATATTGACATTCATGTTAAAATATAAATAACTATTGCAAAGCTAATTAGAACAAAAATTGTGGCGCCATCTACTGTGGCATAGTCACGCTGAGCAAAATGAAGTGACACTCTGTTAATGCAAAAGAAATGTATTTTCCCCACAACAAAATATTGCAGAATTTTATGTAAATAAAATAATATACCGATTTATTTCTAACATGCAGTTATTATGGATATACATACATATATAGAATATATGTATATTATTTGTATTATTTAATATGTGTATGTATGTATGTGTAAATATTACACACAAAAAATACAACATCAAACGCTATTTTTGTGTTTTTCTCTTTAAATAAATTAATACTTTAAATTTTTTTGCTAAATTTACATTGTTTTTTTTTAATAACAACTAGGTATTTTAGCATTATTTGCTTTAGATGCTGGTGAATTTTTACTCCCTTTACTCGTAGTGTCTGCTTGTCGAAAAATTTTGGATCGATTTTAACCCCTTTCCCGTGACCCAATCGATCTGAAACTTTGCAGGCAGGCTCGTGGCAATGACAGAAATGATTTAGAAATTTTTTTTAGTGATGTCAAAACAATGGAAACTTTTAAATTTTTCTACCAGAGTTGATAAAAAAATGTACAAAGGGTTAGTTTTTATTATATTATTACCACAAAGACCACAAAAACAACAAGTCCAGCTATGACAACAACACAACATTTAGAATAACAACAAGAATAATATAGAAACATCATATTTTTAATTTTTTTTTTTACTTTTTCAGAGATTTCCCTGGACCTGTTCCACCGATTTTAATGATTTTTGAAATAGAAATCTTCCCTTGAATTTGGTGAATCATGCTCACTGAAAATGATCACCCGAGCTGCCCGATTGATGCCGTCATCGTGATTTCCACAGACGGACAGACGGATATCGCTATATCAACTCCGGTTGTTATAAGGATCACAAATACATATGTTTTATGGGGGTCCAAAATTTTTTTTCTAATTATTACAAACGGAATTACAAACTTATATATACCCTCTGCAGACTGGAGTGGAGGGTATAAAAAACATTGATTACAATAGCCAGCAATATTTTGGACTGGAGCAACCAAATATCTTTCCTAGGGTTATTTGGTGGGCTGAATTCGAATCTGTAATTGGTATTTCTCTATCGCGTCAGGTTTTGGAGATACAAAAAAAAATGTTTTTATTACTTTTTTACATAAAAAATCATTAGTTTATTTAAAAATCAATTAATTTTTCGAAAGTGAATGGCGGTATTTGAACGTCGTTTGCATTTTGTTGATTCGGTTTCACGTATTAGAGGCCAGCAATAGTCTCCCAGCATGCGTTTGTCTCAAAATCCTTGATAATATCTTTCAATTTTCATTAAATCTTGGTGAGAACGTTTCCCTTGTTCGTCGCTCACCGCACCTAGGTTTTGTGGAAATAAATCTAAATGCGAATGAAGAAAATGCATTTTTAGTGATATTCATGCACCAAATTCGTGATAATTTTTCGCTAATTCAGCAACAATTTTTTGTTTCCAAGAAAACTGTCCACGATGCTCTTGAAAGATTTCCAGGCTGCATATTCTTTCTCCAATAAACATTGTGAAAAATTGTCATCATTCAATAGCTTCCTTACCTGAGGGCCAACAAATATGCCTTCTTTGATTTTAGCATATGAAATTTTAGGGAAAACCGCTAACAAATATTTAAATGCTGCACCATATTTGTCCAGAGCCTTCACAAAATTCTTAAGAAGGCCCAATTTTATGTGCAGCTGTGGAAGCTGAACGTCATTTGGATCAATTAATGGTTTATTTGAAATGTTTTGTTCTGGTGAATACTCAGTTCTTTTTGGCCACTATGCTCGGACGTAATGATGACATGTAGCGCGACTATCCCATAGACAAAGGAAACAACAATATTTTGTGAAACCTCCGTGCAGACCAGACAAACCAATGGTCTGAAACAGATTAATTTACAGTTACTTACGATGGTCTATACTATATACATATACAAAGAAATTTAAATCACACACCTTAAGGTCACCACAGATCTTCCATTTATGATCGTTGTAATTTAGTAAGTCAAAATTTCAGTCATTGATTCGTAATTTTCCTTTGTATTAATGGCATCAACAACTGGTATGGATGGTTTTTCATTCCCATTATGCCTAAGAAGAGGCTTTAAACTGCCATCAATACATAATCAGTTTTGTCATATTGCTGGTTCATTTTTTGAAATAAACCATCAACATCAGTACAGTATAGAATAGAGTGTTTCTTCTCAAAATATGCAGACAATTCCAAGCTTCTATCTCTATAGATTGTTACTTTTGTCCCACCTGGAAGATACTTCCACTGCTGCGTGCGTGAAGCTAGTAATTCTGCGTCTTGCTTCGTTAAATGTAAATCCCGAATTAGACCATTCAGCTCAGCTTGAGTCACTAAATGGCGTTAATCATCAGCCTCATACAAACTACCACTGCTGGTGAAAGATGTTTCGGACTCACTGCTCGTAGCATAGGGAATGACTGGTAATAGATCATTTGGTGGACGTTGAACTGGTTTGGAAACCGATGGGACATTCGCGTAAGAAATATTTTTTCGATTTTTCTTATTGAATCTAGCAACTTTTGTTAAACAGAAATAACAATCGGTTTGGTGGTAACTTGATTCTCTCCGAAGTACTGGAATTGAAAAATCGAAATAGATCTTCTTGCCATTTGACCACTTGTATAAAATAGTTCTGCAACTATTGCAAAGTATTGTCGTTGTCCACGGTTGGTCCAAGTTTCTGACAGCAAAACCAAAATAATGTGAATATGCATAGCTTAATGATTCTGATATTGCATATCTTTTTTTCCAACCAAATATTTACCACACACAAAACAAAAATAGCTTGAATCAGTAACGCACGATCTCCCTGAAATGCTTAAATGCTACTATTATGAAGATTTAGAATGAATGTGGGCTTCTGTCAAATTAATAATTGTGAAATTTTAGTGTCAGTATTGACTGCTTTACAGTATCAGATTAGTTAAAAAACATGCTTCGTTTCTGCAGTCATTTTTTTTTTTAATTTGTAGACCAGTGTTCTTCTTCATTCAGCCCTGTGTATACTTTTAACATTGTTATGTTTGAAATCTAATTGAAAATGTTGACATGCACGTTAAAATAAAAATAAACTATTGCAAAGCTAATTAGAACAAAAATTGTGGCGCCATCTACTGTGGCATAGTCACACTGAGTAAAATGAAGTGACACTCTGTTAATACAAAACAACTAAGAAAATTATAGTCGGTCTAGACCGACTATACGATACCCTATACCATGCGTTCAGAGACCCTATCTCTTAGGCCCAGCTAACTGGACATAGAAAATAGGCAAAAACCAAATTTGAGTGGGTTTTTATTAATTTTTTTGGCTGCAGATATGAAAAAGTTCATATCGGATGGTATATCTATATGGGGACTAGGTCCAAAAATGGACCGATCTTGATCATGTTTGGTAAAGTCTCTTGTATTTTGCGAAAATATATACAAACAAAATCTGAGAAGAATCGGTGCAATATTTTTGTTTTTTAATAGATTTAAGTGAAGGTCGGGAAGCAGATCTATATGGGGCCAAAGGGATCATTTTTAGACTACTCATTAATGAACGTAATAAACGCATACAAAACCCAATTTGAGTAAGATCTCTATGAGAATTTGGATCTCATGGCAATTTTTGTCGATTTCATAGGGGTAATTTGTATGGGGGCTAGGTCTGAACATGGACCGATTCTCACTAATTTCAATAGCGTCCATCCCATGGCTGATAAAAGCTTATATACCAAATTTCATCAAAATATATTCATATTTGCGACCTGCAGTTTGATTACAAGCTTTACATGGACACACAGACGGACGGACGGACGGACGGACGGACGGACGGACGGACATTGTTAAATCAACTCAGAAAGTGATTCTGATTCGATCGGTATAATTAAAGATGGGTCTAGGTCAAATATTTTTGGTTGTTACAAACAGCAGCACAAAGTCATTATACCCAAACCACATAGTGGTATAGGGTATAATAAATGTATTTTCCCTAAACAGCAAATCCTGGTTACGGTTGTGACACAAAGTACACCTTTACCGGGTGATTGCAGCTATCCTGTCTTACGAAAATATTATGAAAAATTTTTGGGGTTTAGCACTCACCTAAAGGTACAATTATGGAACCTTCACTTATTCAATTTACTGTTGTACTTGTTGCAAAAAATTAATTTGCTGTTGTTACGGTTGTGACACAATTGGTGACACATATTTTTTCCCTTGATGATCATTTCACGTTTTGTGCCCCTTGAGCAAAATACAGAAATGAAAAAATGTAATTGTCAAAACAGATATATATTTAACTATTTAGAGTTGTATTCAAAAATTTTTCTCTCTTGGTCCCTTCGAAAAAAGTTATTAGAAAGTTGTTACGGTTGTCACAGGTGCGTTACGGTTGTGATATAGTACAGAAATAATTAGAAATTCAGCATTTATCATAGAGTTTATGTAACCCACAAGCGAGAAACTTTCAAGGAAGAAAAAAAAAAAACAAATGAATTGGCATTAGTTTTATTACAAACAATTTCCATTACAACGAAAATCTCGTTATTATGAAACATTTTAGCGGTACCTTTTAGTTAGTTGTAACTATATAGCTATTACAATACTGATATTACAACGTTATGAATACACCAAATTTAAAAACTTGTTATCTTTGAAATACAATTTCCCCCGAACTTCTTTAGGAATAGGCAAATAATCTTTAATCTGTACTATTCCAACATCAGTGTCAAATTCATCATTAGTAGGTTAAATATAATGCGGCAACTTTCGCTCCTTTTTTCTTAAGTACTGAATGCAAATTTTGCCATCTTTCACGTCATTGTAGTACCCAAGATAATATGTGTGGTCACAAGCATTAACCGCCTAAGTCGAAAATCATGCTTTCGAGAAAAATAACTTTTTATATAAATGTAATGAGGCTTCATTACGACTTAGGTCAGTATATTTTTATTAATATCTTTTTAATAAATGTTGTTAGAGAAATGGGGATTTCACGTAAATATAAAGCGATTTTAGTAGAACATGATAGCGTACATAACTCAAATCATTCTTAAGCCGGTTATCGCTTGTGACCACAGATATAATGGTTTGTTTAAGTCTGTTAACTTATTATCTACTGACTTATACATATATATATATAATGACTACATATTTCTTAACCCATTCGATTCCACTGTACTCGCTTGAATACAAAAACGTCAATTTTGTAATGCTATATCTCTCAGTGTCCGTCTGTTTCATTTTCACTTCGTTCGTCTGCTATTCTGCACTCATCGCCCATTAACACTTACCATATGTATATATTGTTGAATTAAGAAATTCAGTCAATTCAATAATAAATGTGTGTTCTTACATTGTTTATGAGTGTTATTTATACATCGTGTGATTGATTTGCATTGTGTATGACTGTTGTTTTTACACGTGTGTGGAAACTAAATATTACCCCATATTTATAGTGTGTAAATAACAGCAACAAAAATGGCATGTCACAACCGAAACATTTTGTGTCACAACCGTAACACCATGTGTGTCACAACCGTAACACCATGTGTGTCACAACCGTAACACCATGTGTGTCACAACCGTAACACTAATTAAATATAGTTATAACTGGGCAAAATAGCATTTTTGTTTATATTATGTTTGCATACATGGCCAGTATTACTTTTGATGTATTACACATGTTACGAAACAGTAATGAGTACAGAATCTTTTTTATTCTAACTGAAAGGATACTTTTTGTTACGGTTGTGACATGCTAATTAGTTTTTCTAAAAAGAATATTATTTACCTTTAAACTTGAGGCTTTGCAATTCCTTTGATAAAAAACAGACCACTGATGCCTCTACCAACTTAGAACATTAAGTCAGCCATTTTGGACTGCATCGCTTAGAGAAAACATGTTACCAGATTGCTAATAATATGATACTTTAAAAATGTTGAGAACAATCATCACACATATGGCTACAGTAGTACCATTTCTTAAAATAATTAAATTATTTTGTTAGATTATTGAAGTAGAGATCTTGTGCTTTAATTTGATGTATGACATGTGCATATTAAGATTAATATACCGCTTTATTTCTAACATGCGGTTATTATAGATATACAATGTATATCCATAATATTGTATGTATATGTAAATATTACACACAAAAAATACATCAAAAGTTATTGCTGTGTTTTCTTCTGCTTGTCGACAAAATTTGGATTAACCACTTTGCCGTGGCCCAATCGCTCTGAAACTTTGCAGGCAGGCTCGAGGTGATGACAGAAATGATGCCAAAACAATGGAAACTTTAAAATTTTTCTACCAGAGTTGATAAAAAAATGTACAAAGGGTTAGTTTTTATTATATTATTACCACAACGATCACAAAAACAGCAAGTCCAGCTATGACAAAAATACAACATTTAGAATAACAACAAGAACAATACAGAAACATATATTTTTCAATTTGTAAACTTTTCAGTGATTTCTCGGGACCTATTTAACCGATTTTCATGATTTTTCAAACAGAGACCTTCTCACGATGTTACTGAATCATTCTCATGAAAAACAAGTGCCCCAGCTATCCTATTGAGGGCGTGATCATGACAATAACAACATAGACAAATCATATTTTTTCAAAACTTTTTTTGCTTCTTCACTCAATTCTCGGGAGCTAATCAACCGATTTGGTCGATTTAAAACAGAAAACTTCTCAGAAATATAGTAAATCATTATTTATACAATCGAGCACCCTAGCTGCCCGATTGAAGTCGTCATCGTGACGCACATGGCTATAACAACTCCGCTTGTTATAAGGATCAGAAATATATATATTTTATGGTGTCCAGAATTTTTTTTCTAATTATTACAAACGGAATGACAAACTTATATATACCCACTGCACACTGGGGTGAAGGGTATAAGAAAGACATGCAACTAAAAATCATCGTATGAATGCAAAAGGTTTTTGGTAGCAGCATCAAAAGAGAATTAAGAAAAGCGGCGTCGTAAAAAATCAAAGTGTAAATCATGTCAAATAAATCCTTATCTCCTGCAATAAAAAATAATTATCAATTATGTAATTTGGTGAGACTTACAAAATGATTTAAGCTTTTACCCAGTTCGATTGTATTCTGTTATGAAATTAAGTTTTTCTATCCACATAATCAGGCTGTTATTCAGTATCCCCATAAATATTTTTTCAAATGAATTTATAAATGATATTCCTCTATAATTACTGACTATGGTTTCATCACCTTTTTTAAATATTGAAAAAATTATACTAGTAATAAATTTTTCATCTAACTTCGCACTTTAGAATATTATATTGTATGATTTGACCAGTTCTTCCATAAAAACATCGCTCGCATTCTGGAAGAACTCGTTGGGTACACGATCTTCACCTGGGCCCTTGTTATAGTTTACTTTTGCTAATATATTAGTGTAGTATGTATGTAGTATGTATCAGTTTGCAACATTTTGCGATGTTTTAAAAAATCGCAGAATATTGATATTGATTGCTATTTTTACACCCTGCACACCACTGTGAAGAGGGTATATATGGGTTTGTCATTCCGTTTGGAACACATAGAAATATATTCCGGAGGCTCCAAACCATATATGTTCTTGATCCGTATAAGAAGGGAAGTTGATTTTGCGATGACCGTCTGTCCATCTGTCTTTGGAAGTCACGATCACGGCGTCAATATCTAAGCTAGACCGTTCGTTTTTCTATAAAATCTAAATGAGTTGTTTTTTAAAATCGTTAAAATCGGTTAAAAGCGTCAGGAGTTATGAATGAAACTTCGAAAAAACTCTTGAAAAAATAAAAATTTTCAGTGTGTTTGCTGTTTTTCTTAAGACATGTTTTATATGTTGTAATTCTTCTAATTGTTGAAGTTAATGCAGTTGTGTGTATATTTATAGTGCACGTGTCACATGAAAAATAAAAAATGAAAAATGAAACCGAAAATTTGAAATTAATAATTAAAAATTAAAAACAAAAAATTAAAAATTAAAAATTAAGAATTAAAAATCAAAAATTAAAAATTAAAATTAAAATTAAAATTAAAATTAAAATTAAAATTAAAATTAAAATTTAAATTAAAATTAAAATTAAAATTAAAATTAAAATTAAAATTAAAATTAAAATTAAAATTAAAATTAAAATTAAAATTAAAATTAAAATTAAAATTAAAATTAAAATTAAAATTAAAATTAAAATTAAAATTAAAATTAAAATTAAAATTAAAATTAAAATTAAAATTAAAATTAAAATTAAAATTAAAATTAAAATTAAAATTAAAATTAAAATTAAAATTAAAATTAAAATTAAAATTAAAATTAAAATTAAAATTAAAATTAAAATTAAAATTAAAATTAAAATTAAAATTAAAATTAAAATTAAAATTAAAATTAAAATTAAAATTAAAATTAAAATTAAAATTAAAATTAAAATTAAAATTAAAATTAAAATTAAAATTAAAATTAAAATTAAAATTAAAATTAAAATTAAAATTAAAATTAAAATTAAAATTAAAATTAAAATTAAAATTAAAATTAAAATTAAAATTAAAATTAAAATTAAAATTAAAATTAAAATTAAAATTAAAATTAAAATTAAAATTAAAATTAAAATTAAAATTAAAATTAAAATTAAAATTAAAATTAAAATTAAAATTAAAATTAAAATTAAAATTAAAATTAAAATTAAAATTAAAATTAAAATTAAAATTAAAATTAAAATTAAAATTAAAATTAAAATTAAAATTAAAATTAAAATTAAAATTAAAATTAAAATTAAAATTAAAATTAAAATTAAAATTAAAATTAAAATTAAAATTAAAATTAAAATTAAAATTAAAATTAAAATTAAAATTAAAATTAAAATTAAAACTAAAATTAAAATTAAAATTAAAATTAAAATTACAATTAAAATTAAAATTAAAATTAAAATTAAAATTAAAATTAAAATTAAAATTAAAATTAAAATTAAAATTAAAATTAAAATTAAAATTAAAATTAAAATTAAAATTAAAATTAAAATTAAAATTAAAATTAAAATTAAAATTAAAATTAAAATTAAAATTAAAATTAAAATTAAAATTAAAATTAAAATTAAAATTAAAATTAAAATTAAAATTAAAATTAAAATTAAAATTAAAATTAAAATTAAAATTAAAATTAAAATTAAAATTAAAATTAAAATTAAAATTAAAATTAAAATTAAAATTAAAATTAAAATTAAAATTAAAATTAAAATTAAAATTAAAATTAAAATTAAAATTAAAATTAAAATTAAAATTAAAATTAAAATTAAAATTAAAATTAAAATTAAAATTAAAATTAAAATTAAAATTAAAATTAAAATTAAAATTAAAATTAAAATTAAAATTAAAATTAAAATTAAAATAAAATTAAAATTAAAATTAAAATTAAAATTAAAATTAAAATTAAAATTAAAATTAAAATTAAAATTAAAATTAAAATTAAAATTAAAATTAAAATTAAAATTAAAATTAAAATTAAAATTAAAATTAAAATTAAAATTAAAATTAAAATTAAAATTAAAATTAAAATTAAAATTAAAATTAAAATTAAAATTAAAATTAAAATTAAAATTAAAATTAAAATTAAAATTAAAATTAAAATTAAAATTAAAATTAAAATTAAAATTAAAATTAAAATTAAAATTAAAATTAAAATTAAAATTAAAATTAAAATTAAAATTAAAATTAAAATTAAAATTAAAATTAAAATTAAAATTAAAATTAAAATTAAAATTAAAATTAAAATTAAAATTAAAATTAAAATTAAAATTAAAATTAAAATTAAAATTAAAATTAAAATTAAAATTAAAATTAAAATTAAAATTAAAATTAAAATTAAAATTAAAATTAAAATTAAAATTAAAATTAAAATTAAAATTAAAATTAAAATTAAAATTAAAATTAAAATTAAAATTAAAATTAAAATTAAAATTAAAATTAAAATTAAAATTAAAATTAAAATTAAAATTAAAATTAAAATTAAAATTAAAATTAAAATTAAAATTAAAATTAAAATTAAAATTAAAATTAAAATTAAAATTAAAATTAAAATTAAAATTAAAATTAAAATTAAAATTAAAATTAAAATTAAAATTAAAATTAAAATTAAAATTAAAATTAAAATTAAAATTAAAATTAAAATTAAAATTAAAATTAAAATTAAAATTAAAATTAAAATTAAAATTAAAATTAAAATTAAAATTAAAATTAAAATTAAAATTAAAATTAAAATTAAAATTAAAATTAAAATTAAAATTAAAATTAAAATTAAAATTAAAATTAAAATTAAAATTAAAATTAAAATTAAAATTAAAATTAAAATTAAAATTAAAATTAAAATTAAAATTAAAATTAAAATTAAAATTAAAATTAAAATTAAAATTAAAATTAAAATTAAAATTAAAATTAAAATTAAAATTAAAATTAAAATTAAAATTAAAATTAAAATTAAAATTAAAATTAAAATTAAAATTAAAATTAAAATTAAAATTAAAATTAAAATTAAAATTAAAATTAAAATTAAAATTAAAATTAAAATTAAAATTAAAATTAAAATTAAAATTAAAAATTAAAATTAAAATTAAAATTAAAATTAAAATTAAAATTAAAATTAAAATTAAAATTAAAATTAAAATTAAAATTAAAATTAAAATTAAAATTAAAATTAAAATTAAAATTAAAATTAAAATTAAAATTAAAATTAAAATTAAAATTAAAATTAAAATTAAAATTAAAATTAAAATTAAAATTAAAATTAAAATTAAAATTAAAATTAAAATTAAAATTAAAATTAAAATTAAAATTAAAATTAAAATTAAAATTAAAATTAAAATTAAAATTAAAATTAAAATTAAAATTAAAATTAAAATTAAAATTAAAATTAAAATTAAAATTAAAATTAAAATTAAAATTAAAATTAAAATTAAAATTAAAATTAAAATTAAAATTAAAATTAAAATTAAAATTAAAATTAAAATTAAAATTAAAATTAAAATTAAAATTAAAATTAAAATTAAAATTAAAATTAAAATTAAAATTAAAATTAAAATTAAAATTAAAATTAAAATTAAAATTAAAATTAAAATTAAAATTAAAATTAAATTAAAATTAAAATTAAAATTAAAATTAAAATTAAAATTAAAATTAAAATTAAAATTAAAATTAAAATTAAAATTAAAATTAAAATTAAAATTAAAATTAAAATTAAAATTAAAATTAAAATTAAAATTAAAATTAAAATTAAAATTAAAATTAAAATTAAAATTAAAATTAAAATTAAAATTAAAATTAAAATTAAAATTAAAATTAAAATTAAAATTAAAATTAAAATTAAAATTAATATTAAAATTAAAATTAAAATTAAAATTAAAATTAAAATTAAAATTAAAATTAAAATTAAAATTAAAATTAAAATTAAAATTAAAATTAAAATTAAAATTAAAATTAAAATTAAAATTAAAATTAAAATTAAAATTAAAATTAAAATTAAAATTAAAATTAAAATTAAAATTAAAATTAAAATTAAAATTAAAATTAAAATTAAAATTAAAATTAAAAATTAAAATTAAAATTAAAATTAAAATTAAAATTAAAATTAAAATTAAAATTAAAATTAAAATTAAAATTAAAATTAAAATTAAAATTAAAATTAAAATTAAAATTAAAATTAAAATTAAAATTAAAATTAAAATTAAAATTAAAATTAAAATTAAAATTAAAATTAAAATTAAAATTAAAATTAAAATTAAAATTAAAATTAAAATTAAAATTAAAATTAAAATTAAAATTAAAATTAAAATTAAAATTAAAATTAAAATTAAAATTAAAATTAAAATTAAAATTAAAATTAAAATTAAAATTAAAATTAAAATTAAAATTAAAATTAAAATTAAAATTAAAATTAAAATTAAAATTAAAATTAAAATTAAAATTAAAATTAAAATTAAAATTAAAATTAAAATTAAAATTAAAATTAAAATTAAAATTAAAATTAAAATTAAAATTAAAATTAAAATTAAAATTAAAATTAAAATTAAAATTAAAATTAAAATTAAAATTAAAATTAAAATTAAAATTAAAATTAAAATTAAAATTAAAATTAAAATTAAAATTAAAATTAAAATTAAAATTAAAATTAAAATTAAAATTAAAATTAAAATTAAAATTAAAATTAAAATTAAAATTAAAATTAAAATTAAAATTAAAATTAAAATTAAAATTAAAATTAAAATTAAAATTAAAATTAAAATTAAAATTAAAATTAAAATTAAAATTAAAATTAAAATTAAAATTAAAATTAAAATTAAAATTAAAATTAAAATTAAAATTAAAATTAAAATTAAAATTAAAATTAAAATTAAAATTAAAATTAAAATTAAAATTAAAATTAAAATTAAAATTAAAATTAAAATTAAAATTAAAATTAAAATTAAAATTAAAATTAAAATTAAAATTAAAATTAAAATTAAAATTAAAATTAAAATTAAAATTAAAATTAAAATTAAAATTAAAATTAAAATTAAAATTAAAATTAAAATTAAAATTAAAATTAAAATTAAAATTAAAATTAAAATTAAAATTAAAATTAAAATTAAAATTAAAATTAAAATTAAAATTAAAATTAAAATTAAAATTAAAATTAAAATTAAAATTAAAATTAAAATTAAAATTAAAATTAAAATTAAAATTAAAATTAAAATTAAAATTAAAATTAAAATTAAAATTAAAATTAAAATTAAAATTAAAATTAAAATTAAAATTAAAATTAAAATTAAAATTAAAATTAAAATTAAAATTAAAATTAAAATTAAAATTAAAATTAAAATTAAAATTAAAATTAAAATTAAAATTAAAATTAAAATTAAAATTAAAATTAAAATTAAAATTAAAATTAAAATTAAAATTAAAATTAAAATTAAAATTAAAATTAAAATTAAAATTAAAATTAAAATTAAAATTAAAATTAAAATTAAAATTAAAATTAAAATTAAAATTAAAATTAAAATTAAAATTAAAATTAAAATTAAAATTAAAATTAAAATTAAAATTAAAATTAAAATTAAAATTAAAATTCCGGAGGCTCCAAACCATATATGTTCTTGATCCGTATAAGAAGGGAAGTTGATTTTGCGATGACCGTCTGTCCATCTGTCTTTGGAAGTCACGATCACGGCGTCAATATCTAAGCTAGACCGTTCGTTTTTCTATAAAATCTAAATGAGTTGTTTTTTAAAATCGTTAAAATCGGTTAAAAGCGTCAGGAGTTATGAATGAAACTTCGAAAAAAACTCTTGAAAAAATAAAAATTTTCAGTGTGTTTGCTGTTTTTCTTAAGACATGTTTTATATGTTGTAATTCTTCTAATTGTTGAAGTTAATGCAGTTGTGTGTATATTTATAGTGCACGTGTCACATGAAAAATAAAAAATGAAAAATGAAACCGAAAATTTAAAATTAATAATTAAAAATTAAAAACAAAAAATTAAAAATTAAAAATTAAGAATTAAAAATCAAAAATTAAAAATTAAAATTAAAATTAAAATTAAAATTAAAATTAAAATTAAAATTAAAATTAAAATTAAAATTAAAATTAAAATTAAAATTAAAATTAAAATTAAAATTAAAATTAAAATTAAAATTAAAATTAAAATTAAAATTAAAATTAAAATTAAAATTAAAATTAAAATTAAAATTAAAATTAAAATTAAAATTAAAATTAAAATTAAAATTAAAATTAAAATTAAAATTAAAATTAAAATTAAAATTAAAATTAAAATTAAAATTAAATTAAAATTAAAATTAAAATTAAAATTAAAATTAAAATTAAAATTAAAATTAAAATTAAAATTAAAATTAAAATTAAAATTAAAATTAAAATTAAAATTAAAATTAAAATTAAAATTAAAAATTAAAATTAAAATTAAAATTAAAATTAAAATTAAAATTAAAATTAAAATTAAAATTAAAATTAAAATTAAAATTAAAATTAAAATTAAAATTAAAATTAAAATTAAAATTAAAATTAAAATTAAAATTAAAAATTAAAATTAAAATTAAAATTAAAATTAAAATTAAAATTAAAATTAAAATTAAAATTAAAATTAAAATTAAAAT